>PVJN01013795.1:8772-48165 GCA_004026805.1 Lasiurus borealis
TGTATTTTCATTGTTACAAATTGAACATAATTAAAGCATAGTGATTAATCACAAAAACAATATGTAATTATATATTGTGAAATATTTATTTCTAATTACAAATAAATGAAATTTTGTCTTGAATCGTGGTATAGCATGGGTAACAGTCTTAATATGACAACAGTAAACTACATTGCTACATTTTGCTACACCGAGGAGCGGTGTGTTGGTTCCTAAGACCATGGGAAATAGGTGTTTTCCAATAGTCTTAGGTGACCCCCAAAGGGTCGCAACCCACAGGTTGAGAACCGCTGCCCTAGAGTAACTCATCTTCCCGATGATGTTCTAACTCTGGGGGAAATGAGGTAAGTGCTCATCTCAGAGGTAATGCTGAAGATTTTCTATAAGGATAGGATTCTGTTATATCAATCCCAAATGGAGCTTTTTGAGAAGCTAGCATCTTTCACCAGTGGAATCA
The DNA here is from genome assembly GCA_004026805.1 of Lasiurus borealis. Lineage (NCBI taxonomy): Eukaryota > Metazoa > Chordata > Mammalia > Chiroptera > Vespertilionidae > Lasiurus > Lasiurus borealis. Next base: position 9,230 of record PVJN01013795.1, read on the forward strand.
TTTCAGATCAATCAAGTTATTTACAGATCAATCTGAGTCTGTTATTGAGTAGCTTCCAGAGGGCTGGCATTGTGCTCCAGGGCTTCATTGGCTTTTAAAATACAAGGTGAATGTTTCTGACCACTTTTTTTCCCATAGGAGGTCAGAGTAGGGGTTAACCATGACTTGAATATATGTATTCATTTACTTAAGAGATTTGAGGTATTATCCTTGGGCCAGACAGGTTAGACCAAAGGCAGGACCTTTGGAATCTCAGCACCCTATCTCTCAGCCTGAAGCTTGACAGACTCATATAGTAGTTTCTCTTGCCATTAAGGACCTTTACAGAATATCAAAGGTTTACAAAGAATTTATCATTTTCTAGTTGCCATGCTAAATAGCCTGGAGATGAGAGGTAAATAAAACTTCCTTTTCTCCGGAGAACATTTAGTTTCTTTTAGAGAGTCAGACTTCCAGAGTTCACATTCAGGAATATTGCTTCTAGCATCTTAACCTGAGATTTTTCTAAAATAGGGATGATTCTCATAATACTGAATACCTCATGGAATTTTTTGTGAAGATTAAATATGTTAATTCATGTAAAGGACTTAGCATGTATTAAGTTCTCTGCAAAAGCTAGCTACTAGTATTATTCTCTAATCTCTGAGTCAGCATGTTATTCAATTGTAGCAAATATCTGATGAGCACTTGCTATGGCTATATATGGTATCTTTACAATTATTTTGTTTTCTTTTTATTATTCTTCTTTTTAAAATTACAGTTGACATTCAATATTATTCTCTATTAGTTTCAGATGTACAGTGAAGTGGTTAGAAGTACTTTACAGAGTGGTCCCCTCTGGCTTTAAGTACCCACTACATAATTAACTCGATATTGTTGACTGTATTCCATATGCTGTAATCTACATGTTTGTGGCTATTTCACAACTACTAATTTGTATTGCTTAATCTCTTCTCCTTTTTACCCAGTCCCCCAACCTCCTCCCCTCCGACAGTCTGTTCTCTGTATCTATGAGTTTGTTTCCTTTTTGCTTATTTGTTTATTTTGTCCATTAGATTCCACATAGAAGGGAAATCATATGGTACTTGTACTTCTCTGACTGGTTTATTTCACGTAGCAGAGTATCCTCTGTTTTCTTAAAGGAAGTAGGAAGATGGTCAAGTGGGGAAGAAAAAGAGACAAGTGTGTATTAGTTTGGTAACTGAAGTAGTTGGGGGGAAAAATATCCAAGTACAAACCACAGACTGAAGAAGCAGGTTGAGTTTTCTTCCTCACACTGTTATGGGCTTGGTTCTCTGAATCATCTTCTACCTCTTGGAGTTTTGTCCTCCAGGCTCCCTGTCTCCTTTCAAACCAATAGTGAACATTCTCCAACTATGCGATGTCATAAGCCAACACAAAAGGTCCATGTTATGTACAATCCTATAGTCATGTTCTCAAAATCAGAGCATTCTCTTTTAGGTAAAAAATGAAAACATTTAAAAAGAAATTCTACAATAGTCTATGCCACTTTTTGGTCCTGAGGATTCAAACTCTACTAATAAAGAAAGAAAAGCTTTGAAAACAGCACAGAGATTGAGGAAGCTTTGGTTTTGGCATCAGCAGGACTGATCACGCTTTTCTTCTTAAAAGCTAAGAACATTTATTGAAGTCACTTATCCTCTCTGAACCTCAGTTTTCTTCTCCGTTAAATTGGGTATAATGATACATGTCCTGCCTGTATTTTAAAGTGTTGTGAGCCTCAAAAGAGATAATAGAGATGGAAATATAGTTTTAAAACAGAAATTTGTTACAATAATTGCGAGATTTCCCAAGGTCTCCATGAGAATTCTTCCAACTGGATCCATTTGTCCTCAGATAGAAAAATATAATTGCTTTCCTTAATAATATGCAGAATGTGGGACTGAGTGTAAGGGGATTTGATTCTACTGTGGACTCAGTATGATTAATCGATAGCCACCTACCTATAATAAAGTGTTTTGAGCTCCTCAGGACTGACATTATTTATATAAGTGCTTGTGAACATACCTATTCTTATCAGGGGCTGATCGGCTTTCCAGAAGGGTTCCTTTGGCTTGGGACACGCCCTGGTTTTGTGTGAATGGAATGACTGCATGAACTACACGCCCAGTTTTCCCAGGGAAACTGCTCTGGGGTGCTGCTTTATCATTCAACAAAGTTTGTTTAAAAAGCACCACAATTACCTCCTGGAGCTTTGGCTTTGAAGAGTCTCATTATCTTAATGTGGACATTCAGGCAGGACTGCTTGAGTCACAGACGCTCCTCCCAGCACTCAGCTGGTCCCCTGTCAGCTGACAACTGGCTGGCGCAGGCCCTGCCACAGGCAGAATCCAGGTGGGGCAGCATAGCCGTGTATCCTCACAGACTCAACACAACCACATTCTTGTGGTGTCAGCTACTGCCATATTTCATAGGGAGATAAAATAAATGAAGATCTATTTCTGAAAAAATAAGCATGGATACCCAAGACTTTGTGTTCACCTAGTCAAAGAAGAGATGAGGAAGGCTAGAGGACAGAGTAGGAAATTACATTCTAAGTTCCAGGAGGGCAGGATTTTTGATAGTTTGGTTCATCACTCTATATGTAGAGTCTGACCTAGGATCAGCTCCTCATTAAATATTTGTTATAAACAAGTGAATAAATGCATGAATGAATGAGCAGAGGAATGGGACTGAGTTTCAGGTTGGCCAGAGACTTTGTTATTGTCGTTATTATTATTAATTTAGTAATAACAATGTTTTTGTTTTTATTGTTATTATTAGTTTGTTATTAGTGCCATTTCTCAGGCAGGGGAAATCAGATTCAGAGAGAGTAAATAGCTCAGAGGGATTAGATAGCTCAAAAATGGTGAAGATGGAAATTATTCCTTAATTTTTTTCCCCTAAAGACTCTAATGTTCAAGGAAAACAAATAAATGCCCTGGTGGTCATGCTTCAAGTGGCTTCAAGTGACTGGTTAAAAAGATTTATTTTAAAACTTCATGGAAACTTTGCTTTTTGTTCAGTTGTATCCAGTATCTCGTCTCAATTTTGGAAAATCTTGTTTGTTTACCATGTGGTTTCATGAGACCAGTGGCCCATAAAACCCAGATTTGGTGAACCTTAAGGAATGTCATTTCGCCTCTGGGACATGGAAGCCATATTTAGAAGTGTTTATATACCCTTTCTATATACACTATGGATGCATGGGATTAAGTGTGTGGGCAAATATTACTTTAACATATTAATATAGAGAAACAGACTCCATCCCACAACTGATGTCTTTAATCTTTCTTCTCTCCTTCTCCTTCTCTTCTTCACTTTCCCATATCCTCTTAGTTTCCTCCTATTTTCTTTATTCCCTATATTTTCTTCCTTTCTTGGACATCTCCGAGATTAATAAAGTATGCCTCTTCACCATGTCTCTTTAAGAGAAAAGATAGATAGCATTGTGTTTTCAAGATCTCACTGGTTCTTTCTCTAGGTCATGTGTGTGAGTCTCTGTCTCTGTCTTTGTCTTTCTTTCACATTGAAGAAGGAAGATCTAACTGGCCAGAGTAAGCTGCTCTACAGGCAAAATTTAGACAGGTCCCTGTGAAGGCAGCAGTCCACTATGGTTCTCCATCAAACATGTGAGTAAAGAATACCACTTGTACAGTGACTGGCAGCTGTAGCAGGAAGAGCAGTATTTGTACAGAAGAAGCAAACTTGCAAAGGCCAAGCCAGGAGAAAATGTAAATAGAACTAGCCAAAGGATGTGGTTCTGGGGTGAGCTTTCAGTTCAAATGTTACTGTCCCCACTGTTGGTATTTGATTGAAGAGACAGAGAAATGAGAAGAAGAAATAGAAAGAATTCTTTAATTCCTACCCAAATCTAAGGGAGGAGGGCATTGATTACATCCTTGAACCAAAGTCCTCAGAATATGTAAGAAATAGTTCCAAAATGGAAATTTAACTGTCCACATGATGTGGTGCTATGTTTTCAAGACTAGTTCATGCTTTGGAATATTTCTCTGGAACAATGTGGGTGCATTCTGGTTCACAGTCCCCACAGTAGGGTCTTGGCTGAAGGACAGGTGTAGTCAGAAAGAGTCTTTAACCAAACATAATAGAATTGGCACCTTATGATTAGACTATACAACTATGCAAAAGCAGCATGTGGTTTTCTGGCGAGTGAGATTACACTGGAATTTCCTCTGCCAATTCTGTAAGATCCACCATAACCTTGTCAGTAACATGTGATCTTTCAACTGACTACTTTGTACCCTGGGCCAAGTCCAAATCACAATGACTATGGCATGATGATCAATAAAATGGGGTCTTCTCACACAAGTAAAATGAACTCACAATTGTTTGAAATAATGATGATGATGATGACGACAACATTAAAACATTTATTAAGCACTCAAGATATGTCAGTACTATTTTAAACACTTCAATATGCATTACAAATGTTAACTCGCACAACAATCCTATGAGATATGTGTAAAAAATCTGGCAACCAAGTGCACCCACCTCACAAGTGGTAGGGCTGGGAAGACACTTATAAAGTGACTAATCTTTTAGCTATAGTCACTACTTCACCTCTCACCCATGAAACTTCCTTCTGCTACACAGACCTTAACTTTGTTTTTACAGTATGTTTTGCTTGGGAGCCTCCTTACTCAGTCTAAGCTGGGAAACTCCTTTGTATCCATTAAGACCCATTTAAGGAAATATGTGAAGATTTCTATGACCCTCTTGTGTGTGTTTGGTGCTTGGTATATGACTCCACCACAGTAAATGATCATTTGTGTCTACATGTTTGCTTTAGTAAAGTGTAAGCACCAAGAGGAGCACATTTATGCTTATTTCTTCTTCTTATCCTCAGGACCAGGACAAGGTCAATGTCTAACAAATGTTTTATGAGTGAATCATGAAAGAATGACTATAATAACCTAATTATCTAAACAGAGCTAAAATTTGGACAGTAAGCAGAATAAAACTCTAGGCAACTCAAATGAATGGTATAGCATTCAAGCAACTAAAGTGCACGAAAGACCCTCAGAGAACTGTGGTTGAAATGTATCAAATTATTTGCCCATTATCTCTTTTTAATGGACTTTCCCCAATCTCTCTCTGATGATATAGTTCCATTGGAGCAACCATGGCCTTGTAATAAAGCACCTATTTTCTAGGCCACAGAGGCTAGTCCAGGTTGAGGCAGTGAGCTTTTTTTGGGGATTAACTACTTGAATAGAGGAGATGTACATTTAGAGAGCTGTTGTGAATAATTATTTTCCACCATTGGGACCAGGAAGCCAAAAATGCTTCTTTGTAGCAAGGGTGAGAAGTAAGGAGATACAAGAAATGAAAGTGAAGCACATAAATTCAGAATAATATCCTGGATAGAACTCTAGAGTACTTGCCTGGCTGAGATATGTTGGTTTCATGAGAAAATGGTCATTTATATTGTGTTCAATACTCTATTCCCTGGTCTAGGATAATAAGCATTTAATAATAAGTTTTTTTTCAGGAATAAATAAGAAGGGTCCTGAGCAGAGTGAACATCGGGAAGAAGGAAAGAGACAGCTGGTGTTAGTTACTATGATGCCAGTAGTTCTTGCATTTCATGTAGGATTTTTAAAAAAATATATACTTTTTATTGATTTTTTACAGAGAGGAAGGGAGAGGGAAAGAGAGCTAGAAACATTGATGAGAAAGAAACATCAATCAGCTGCCTCTTGCACCCTTCCCCCCCTCCCCCACCACTGGGGATGTGCCCCCAATCAAGGTACATGTTCTTGACCAGAATTGAACCTGGGACCCTTGAGTGTGCAAACTGATGCTCTATGCACTGAGCCAAAAACAGTAATGGCTCTCATGTAGGATTTTAATTGATTACCATTGCTGATTCCATCATTTCAACTTAGAATCTTTTGCTCTGAAAGATACATCAAGAGTTCATTTGGGAAGAATTTTTGTAAATGTTGAATTCTGGGTGTTAGCTTGTGGAAATTCCTATTTAATTAGTCTGGGTAGGGTTCCAGAGTCTTCATTTTCCAAAAGCTCCCCAGGTGATTCTGCTGAATCCACACACTCTATGGTTTACTCACTTTCCAGTTTCAAGCAAGACTATTTATTAGATGGGTGTTTTAGCTAACATCAATTTAATATTCATTTAACAACTACTTATTAATTATCAAATGTGTAGAAGGCACAGCATAAATTGATTGATTGCTCTGCTTTTAAAATTCCTACTAGGAAAGCAATTTCTACCTCTTTTTAATGAATAAAAAAGTAATACACCTGAAACTAATAACAAAATAACATTGAATATAAACTCTAATTGAAAAATAATGTTTAAAAAAGCAATACTTATTTTAGGGTCAGAAGTTTCATGGTACTATCCAATTAGAATGTAAGAGAAATCCTTATATGTATGAAGTCACAAATTCTGACATAGGAGAGGGTCAAAGAGTATGGATTTTTTAAAAAGCGAATTTTAGTGTCCTAAGCTGGAGTAATTTATCCTGATCCTTTCTGCTTGCTTCTCTGAGAGGTGAGGCACAGACCTTGTCCAAGCTAAATAGGAAGCTGAAATTCTGACCATAAAATAGTTTGCACCATTGTAAATTATGAACTTGGATCTGTACTTAAAGATCCTGGAAGTCATTGGACCGGTGGATGCCTATTCAGAGGTATAGTGGCTTAACTATGACAGGGAAAACATTGATTCAGGCATCTGGAATTCTAGTCCCCATTACAGAGTAGCTGAATGCATTACAGAGCCATTTCTCCTCTCTGGGTCTTCATATCCTTATCTTCAGGAATTGCAGGTCAAGTTGTTAATCAAATTTGAGGGCCTGAATTCCAAAGAATACTGAATTAGAAGTAAAAAGTTATCACTTTGGATGATCATGTGGTGTTAAGATGTTCAAAACAACCAACACAAAACTTGAATGCCAAAAGGCATGGCAAAACTTGATAACTGGCCTCATCACTCTAATATATGTATTATTTTTACAATTAGAATGAAAACAAAACGTTTAAGAGTAGTTGAAGATGCCAGGTTAAGGAACACTGCATTAGACAATATCCAGTGGAAGATAAAAAGAAGCCATGTCTGAGAGTTCTTCAGTTCTCTTATCTGACCACACACAAAGTATACTTCTGATTCTGCGCTGTCACACAAGGAGATTAAGTCTACAGATAATACGAGATTGATAACAACCACTTATCTCCTGAGAACATATGTGCCAAACATCATATTAGGCATTCTTAGAGATACACAGAAAGGGAGAATGTGCGATAACTATGCATCAGAGGTTTATCATCTGCTACGCTTCTGCATTTTCTCTGCTCCTGCACTAGACTATATGTAGAGTCCCAAAGAGCACACTGTGCCTTTGCATGTGCACACCATGCTGACTTGGCAAGAGACTCATATTCATTCTTCAAAACACAGTTTAAGCAACACTTTTGTTTTTTCATGGTCAATCTTGATGAAACTGAAACTCTTCCTTTGTGTTCTCCCTGTCCCTCGGGCATGTGTGATTCTAGGTCTTGTCATATCTTGCATTGTCATCTTTCTTCTACTAGACTATGAATTGTTTGAGGGCAGGAATCATGCCTTTTAAAAATATTTTATTGATTTTTAGAGAGAAGAAGGGAGAAAAGAAAAAGATTGATATGAGAGCACAACATAGATGGGCTGCCTCAGAAATGTTCCCTTCTGAGAATCAACTCAGAACCTGGGCATGTGACCTGACGGGGTAATGAACCATCAAGTCTTTGGTGCACAGGGGGATGCCCAAGAAATGGAGCCACACTGGCCAGGACAGGATCATGCCTTTTGACTTCTGCATTTCTATTTTTTTTTGGTGGGGGAGGGAAGGTTGAAAATCATCTTTATTTATTTACTTACTATAGGCCTGGTGCACTAAATTTATACATGGGAGAGGGGTCCCCTCAGCCCAGCCTGCACACACTCCAATCTGGGACCCCTCAGGGGATGTCTGACTGCTGGTTTAGGTTCGATCCTCTCACAATCCAGGACCGCTGGCTCCTAATCACTCACCTGCCTCCCTGCCTGGTCTCCCCTAACTGCCCCCCCAGCAGGCCTGGTCACCTCTTACTGGCCCCCCCCCCAGTTTTTCTCCCTGCTAGCTTGGTTGCCCCCAACTACCCTCCCTCCCAGCCTAGTTGCCCCACACAGCCTACTTGTTCAGTCATTTGGTTGTCCTTCACTAAACCCCTTGCTGGCCTGGTCGCAGGTAGCCATCTTGTGAGGGTGTGTGTGTTAATTTGCATATAACCTCGATTATATAAGATTGGTGGAATCTTAACATAATTTTATTATTTTTTTCAAATTTTATCTTTATTATTGAAAGTATTATATATGTCCTCTTCTTCCTCCATTGATCTCGTCCACTCTTCCCCCACCCCAGGACTTCACTACATTATTTTCTGTAACCATGGGTTATGCATATATACCTATAAGTTCTTTGATTAATCTCTCCTTACCACTCTTCCCTCTGAGATTCGTCAGTCTGTTCCATGCTTCTATGTCTCTAGATTTATGACTCCTGCATTTCTCAAACATGGAACTAACTTATGCTCAGTACTTGATTACAGAGTGGATGAATGGATCAATACTTAACTAAGATCCAGAGATGTTCACTTTCAACTTTATCATTTCTTCCCTGTGATGGAGGAGCAAAGTGGATGGGTGCACGTTTCAGTTAAAATAAACCCTGAGCTCTCTGCTCATCTTAGCAATGCTAGGCTTCGGGACTTATTTTAGTGTCATCCCTGATTATTCCCTTCCACCCTAATTAGAAGTATCTTCAGGTCTTTTATTCCAGGTGAACTCTTTTTTTTTTTTTGGAAGTACTATTTACACTAATGTCATCATTGTTAGATTGATGATAATTGCAAAGCCTGAAAAAAAATTTCTCAAGAAAATATGCTTTCTGAAGGGCTAATGAATTCTTGAGGTGACAAGATGGAGACCCGAACCTCCATCTTCTGATAAATGTTTGCTACTGCATGTGGCAGTTTCATGCTTCTGGAGGCTGATGGTCAGTAACAAACACTGAGCTCTATGATTGATTTTCTGATTCTTGTAGTTGCTGTTTTACTTTTTACTGCATAACTACTATGTCCCAAAATGTGAATTGCAATTTCTCAAGCAGTCTTCACACCTAATGCTTACCCTCATTTGGCAGGTGAGATTCAGAATAAACAGGAGCCTGCTCAAAGTCACACAGTTTCAGCCTTATTCAGCTAATTTTATTGAATGCCTATTTATTGTCAATCTGCATATTAATGACTCTCCATCTTTTTCCCTCTGTTTGGGCAGAGCCATTAGATAGTTCATGAAGAAATTCTCTTCAGTTTCTGACCAGTTCACATGGGTTGATTCTAATCAGGAGGAGTTGGTACTGAGGACCTCTCCATCCTGTGCTTTCACCAAATATAGAGCTGATACTCATTGTGCTCCAGGCAGTATATTAGGCCCTTTAGGAGATGTAAAGGTCAATAAGTTAGTTCTGCCCTCAGAGAGCTCATAATCTATAATGGGGAAAAATAATTTCACAAAGAATGATAACACAGGCAGCAGTTAGCATCTTAAAACTGCCACAGAAGTGGTATAAACCATCTAGTATGGGGAATCAAAATTGAAATAATAATTGTTTGCTTGACATGACCAAAGAGGCTTCATCAAGTAGGTGATAGAGAATTAGACCGTAAGAGATGAAGAAGCTTTCTAATGGCAGGGGCCACAGGAGAACATGTGGGCAGAGGTCCTAATGTAAGGAAAAATCTACATTTGTAAAAATATAGTGCACAGAGTGGAAATGAGAACACTCAAAGTTTTTGGATCACAGCATGAATGAGAGCCAGAATTTGGAGTAAAATGGGAATTATAATGTTAGTGTTGGATTCTGAAAGGATTTGAATGCAAAGTTTAGATGATTGGATCTTAACATTCTTGGAAAGTCTGTGATTTCTATAATTTTATTTGGTAGAAGAGCCTGAAAGGCAAGTGTATTTAAGAACTTAATTAAAAGATTTAAGAATTGTGAAAGACCCTGGAGGACAGACTGGAGGCAAATAGAACATCAGAAGGTTTGTGCAATGGCTTAAAGTGAGAGATATTGAGTACTTGAGAACAGATGTGGGTGGTGGGGATAAAAACGAGAGGTGGCTGCCATCATGTAGTTTTTTCATTGTGGATACAGGCATCACCCCTTAACACTCTTATTGAGATACCAGAAGTCAATTCCTAGAGAAAGCTTCAATTAGTAGAATCATAGCTGTAAAAGATTCACTTTTCTCTTCCAAGCTTCGGTTTTGGCAAATGGGGGAATTCATTATCCTGAGCAAGTTCTGCAGCTCTCTGTCTTTGTCTCATAAGATGGATAGAGAATAGAAATTGATAATAGTCTTCCTTCAACTTCTCTATGTTTTAAAAGAATATCTGAAGGAGCCCTAGAGAAGGAATCAGGAAGTTGGAGTTCCTGCAGTAGCTTCGTCTGTGTCTACATGTGGCTTTGGGACAAGCATTTCCTCTTTCTGAGCTTCCATGTCCTCCCAGATCCAATCACAGGGTTGAGGTTTATGGAATTTCCAACCTTTCCCAGAGATAGAGCCCTTGGTTCTAATAGTCCTTCGGAGGAATCTAAGGTATGATTCAGATGCATGAAACATGTAGCAATGAGACTGAGGCTGGAGGGAGGAGCTTCAGTCTCTGGAGCTGTATGGGACATGATCAGAAACCCAACGGGCATTGCAGATTATTAGATGATCCCAGATGATTCCTTAAGATCATCTGTGTGACACTTGAGTTTCCAGGCAGATGTTACATACTGAGCTCCTTACCACTTTTGTGCTCTTGACTTGTTAGGAAGTGGGAGCAGCTGGTGAAGCTACATTCTGTACATGGAGGTTTTCTTTCAATGACTCATACATCTCAAATTTGTTCTTGCTTCAAGTCTCTGCACTAGTTCTCTCTTCCAAAGACACCCTTTCTCCATACATTTGCATGATTTACTTCTTTTTTCTGGAAACCTCTCACTTGGATTGGTCCCTTTCAAGGCTCTGGGAGAGACCCTAGCAGTCTGCTCACATGATCTCTGTATATGTATAATTTACAAATGTAAGATATTTAAATTATGTGGATTATGACCACCGTCTTTCTTCTCTCACTTTTCCCTCTGTCACATTTTTTCTTGGTTTGGTGACTTTTGAAACTTTCTGCCTCACTGTCTTCATCTACTTAATGAAAATAATGACAGTATCTACCTCTTGGTGTTGTAAAGGTTGAATAGGTTCACACAGAAAAAGTGCTTGGGAGCAATGAGTGCCTGATATGCATTAAATGCTTATTATTTTATTCTTTTTAAAAATATATTTTATTGATGTTTTACAGAGAAGAAGGGAGAAGGATAGAGTTAGAAACATCAATGAGAGAGAAACATCGATCAGCTGCCTCCTGCACACCCCTCACTGGGGATATGTCTGCAACCGAGGTACATGCACTTGACCGGAATCAAACCTGGGACCTTTCAATCTGCAGGCCAACACTTTATCACTGAGCCAAACTGGTTTCAGCATTATTATTTTATTCTTATCATCATATATAGAAATTGACAACATAGTAGACATATTATCAGATTCAAGGTCTGGCCAAACCATTGTAGATCATAAGTAACTTACTAATTCTAAAAACATCAAGCAGAAAAGGTTCAAAATCCTTCTCCTGTAGTTGAAATAACTAAGGCCAAAGGAAAAATTACCAATAAGTGGTTTCTCCAAATCTTATAGCTAGGAGGGGTCCAAGGTAGGAGGAAGACCTAGATTTTCTGATAGTAAGTGAAGTGGCTCTCAAGCATGAATCATGCGCCTGGGCTGCCTAGAGCAATTGATCACTCCCTTCTTTAGTGACTTTTATACACCCGAGTTATTTGGGATCAACCCCAGAGAACAGCCTGGAGAAGAACAGGATGTTTCCAACAGCCTGCCAAGAAGCCTGCAGAAACCTGTGATGCTTAGAGCCAAAAAACTAATTTTGAATGGGTTGTATATGTATTTAGAATTCGGGTAGATTTCTCTTTGAGGCTATTCCCTGACTTTATAAGGTATGGCCAAAGAGCAAAGGCTGATCTGAATTTAAGTGCCAGTTCTTGAAAGTTACCATATGCAAGAATAAACTTGGGATATATTGGATTATCTAGATGTAAAACAAAACAAAAATATTGGTTGAAGAATACATGGGTGAATTTTTTTTTATAATCTCCAATTGGAGAGAGTCTTTGTAATTATGACACAAATATCTATATGCCATAACAAAATGATTGAAAAATTTGATCACTTTAAAGTATAAAAATATAATAAATGACAAAATTAAATCTCTACATGGCAAAAAACAAAAACAAACACAAAACAAAAATAAACAACACATAAAAAACATAAGTAAAATTAAAAAACAAATGACAAATTGAGAAAATATTGCAACTCATGTCCAAGATAAAAGACTAATGATTTCTCTAAATAAAGACAGCTGCCAGAACTTAACAATACAGAGATAACATTCCTCACTTATCAGATGGGCAAAAGTCCAAAAGTTTACAAAACTCTTCTTTGATGAGCTTTTAGGGAAACGTAACAGAATTACTGGTGGGAGTAGAAATCTATTACCTCATTGGAAGGCACTATGGTAACTTATATCAATTACTTTAACCCAGTGATTTCACCTACACAAAATGTAATATGCACAGGTTTTTTATTGTTTATATAGCAACGATTTAGAAGCAATCTAGTTTATCATCAAAGGAATGATCACAAACTATTTTTCACTGCTACAGGGGAGGCTTATATGGCAAAATGAGAAGCTTTTTAGGTACTGTCATGGAAACATCCTCAGGAAACACACACACACACACACACACACACACACACACACACACACACAAACCCAGCGATTGGAATGACAGAATGACAGAATGACCAGAATGACCAGAATGGCCAGAATGACTCGTCGCTATGTTGCTCACTGCGGCAGCCAACCAACCTGATTGGGGCTGATTGTTTTCCTTCCTCCCCATTAGGGATGGGGCTGGCTGACCAACTTCTCATGTCCCCCAGCCTGCTGCCCCCACCTGATCAGCCCCCATCAGGGCAGGCTGGCCACACACCACCCATGCATGTATTCATGCACTGGGCCTCTAGTATATAAATAAATCATATATTTTTATTGATTTTAGAGAAATAGATGAAGGGAGATGGAGATAGAAGAACACCCGTGAGAGGGAACAATTGATTAGCAGTCTCCTACGTGCTCTCTACTGGGCATTGAGCCTGCAACCCTTCAACTCCGGTACATGTCCTCACTGGGAATCGAACTAAGAATGACACAGCCAGAGCTCCATGATATATTTTTAAGGGAAATAGGAAAACACATTATAGTTTATGTAATATATTATATTTTAATAGAAAGAAGGATAAGAATATTGAATTGTATTTGCTTGCATTTGCATAAATAATAAATGATATTCAAGAAAGCAAAACAGAACTACTTTTAATTAGTCGTAGGGATGGGGAATGGAATGGTATGGACAGGAAAAAAAAGGGAAGAGGATTTCCAATGAATGCCTTTGTTTAAATTAAATTTATTGGTGTGGCATTGGTTAATAAGGTCATGTAGGTTTCAGGTGTACAATTTTATAATTCATTATCTGTATATTGCCCAATACCCAGAGTCAATTCTTCTTCTATCACCATATATTTGACCTCCTCTACTCTTTATTATCCATTGCCCCCTTCCCTCTAGTAATCACCATACCATCGTCTATGTCTATGAGTTTTTGTTTGTCTTATTTGTTCACTTGTTGACTTCAGTTTTATATATGAGTGAAACAATATGATTCTTGGACTTTTTTTCTGTCTGATTTATTTCACTTAGCAAGATACTCTAAAGTAACATCCATTTTGTCACAAATGGCAGTATTTTATCTTTTCTTATGGCTGAGTAGCTATTCCACTTTATATATATACCACATCTTTATCCAACCATCTATCAAAGACACCAGTTATTTCCATGTCTTGGCCACTGTGAATAACACTGCAATAAACACAGGGGTGCCTATATCTTTGCTAATAAATGTTTTCTAATTTTTTGGATAGTTACACTAAAGAAGGTTTGCTGGGTTATGTGGTAATTGCATTTTGAATTTTTTTGAGGAAACCACATACTGTTTTCCATAGTGGCTGTACTAGTTTATATTCCCACCAGCAGTGAATGATGGTTCCTTCTTTCCCACAGCCTCTCCAACCTTGTTCTTACTTATCTTATTGATAATAGCCATTCTAACAGGTGTGAGGTGGTATCTCATTATAGTTTTGATTTGCATTTTCCTAATATCTAGTGAAGTTGGGCATCTTTTCTTCTATCTGTTGGCCATTTGTATGTCTTCTTGGGAAAAGTATCTGTTCAGGTCCTCTGCCCATTTTTTTTTAAATCAATGAATGTGTTTTTATACTGCTTCGATGAGACAGAAACAATTTGCCTATCCAAGAAATAAAAGTAAATGTAAAACAATTCCCAGCAGTGGCAAATATATGTAAAGTGAGTTTGGACAAGTTGTTTAAACTTCATGAGTCTCAAATTTTTCATCTACAAAACAAGGAAAATCAGAATCTGCCTAAAGCTTTCTTTCAGGAGTTTGCACAAATCAAGCTCATTCTTTTTTTTCTTTTTAATATATTTTATTGATTTTTTACAGAGAGAAGGGAGAAGGACAGAGAATTAGAAACATCAATGAGAGAAATATCAACCAGCTGCCTCCTGCATATTCCCCACTGCAGATGTGCCTGCAACCAAGGCACGTGCCCCCGACTGGAATTGAACTTGGGGACCCTTCAGTCTGCAGGCCAATGCTCCACCTACTGAACCAAACCGGCCAGGGCTCAAGCTCATTTTCAACTGAAGTCATTTGCATTCTGTGCCTTCTGTGTAGAAGGAGGTTATGTGCTACCAGGAGATTTTGGAGAACTCCAGCTCTCACATCAATTTCCTCCTCAGAAGTCTTCTTTGGCCACTCTATATATTATAGTTCCCACTTTACTGGCCTATTTCTTTATTTTGATTTTCTCATAATTTCTAAACAGGAAGCTGAATTCATATTCTCTCTCTCTCTCTCTCTCTCTCTCTCTCTCTCTCTCTCTCTCTCCTTATTTATTTGATATTTTGCATCTCCTTTATTCAGGCTGTTGGTTTTGAACTATAAGAAGAGAGTTTGTTCGATTCTATCACAGTTGAGACCCAAGTACCCAGAACCATTTTTTTTAAACGAATGAATGAATGAATGAATGAGTATTTATACCCAATGCTAGATGCATAGAAGAGGCTCAATGGAGTGTAGCTATTTCTAGCATGGGCTACATATCAGGGATTAGGCTGTGTGGGGCACTACCTCCCCACCTGTTATTCAAATAGCAATTTGTAAGACTGTATTTCTTTGTTTAACTATATAACAGTAAGACTTAAATTAAATGGATAGCTAGCATTTGGAGCAAAAATTTAAGACAATTAAAGGATGTTTAAAAAGAAAGTTCACTCCCTGGATTGACCTTTCATATTTAATTAGACTTTTTGTGTTCTCTCAAGATCATTATAATCTCATTCTCATTTTGTTCCCAAATAGATAGGAACCAAGAAGCTGCCCTGTGCAGTGCAGGCTCAGAGTGAAAGCAGTTCCTCAGCTGCTGGTACCTTGGTGTCAGGTAATTGCTCATATTTAGTTTGCATATCTAATCAGAGAGAAGGAGCCTAATTATCTCCTCCCTCTGGAAATCTCTGGAGAGAAAGCAGTGTGTGTTTTCTTTGCCTCCCCTCCTTAAGAAAATAGCTTTGAACTTGATTTCACCTTGAGGATGAAAGCAGAAGACTATATATATATATATATATATATATATATATATAAAATCATAATAATCTGGCCACTCAGTATATATATACATACATATACATACACTGAGTGGCTAGATTATTATGAACTCTAAATGCATAATAATCTGGCCATTCATTGTGTATCCTATATAATAAAAGGCTAATATGCAAATTGTCCCCTTGGTCAGGAGTTTGACCAGCAGGCAGGCAGGCCTCTCCTTCTGGCCAGGCTGGCTGGATCCCACCCATGCACAAATTCATGCACTGGGTCTCTATATATGTATGTATACTCACACACACACACACACACACACTGAGTGGCCAGATTATTGTGTGTGTGTGTGTGTGTGTGTGTGTGTGTGTGTATGTGTGTGTGTGTGTATAAACTATATATATAAAAATATAAAAAACATATATTTGCACATAAAAACTATATAGGTGCAAATATATGTTTTCTATATTTTTATAACCCTGGTTTCTGGTTTCATAGAGAAATATGCAGAATGCCATAGGGAGGTAGACCCTTAAACACAATGTGGGTACTGTGGTATAAGTTAAGTTTTCTCTACTTCAGATATTGCTTTATTGCTTCTTTTGGGCCCTCTTTCACAATGTCCAAGCACATTGGGCCCTATGAAAGGCTTATCCTCTTGCTCAACTTAAAATGTATATACAATGTTAATATATAACATTAACATACCATTATGTGTGCATGTGTGTGTGTGTGTGTGTGTGTGTGTGTGTGTAGTTTTAGCAGCATAAGGTGGGGAGATGAGTTATTTTCCAACCGCTTTACTTAATGTCACCAGCTTATCTGGCCAATGCCAGGCCCTTCAATATCGAATTTTCAGGAGCTCATTACTTGGTTGATTACTTCAGTTTTCCACTACAAGATACAGATTGAATTAATGAGGTAAACAAGCTGGGAGATTGATATGCAATATTACAAACATTATGCAAGGGAATCTTTAAAGATTTTGTTTTGCACTAACAGAATGACAAAGATGTCCAAAGTGAGTTTGGAAGGCACAGGCTCTCCAGAGCTTCATTTCAATCCCTGTGTGTGTGTGTGTGTGTGTGTGTGTGTGTGTGTGTGTGGTATTTCTTGTCTACCTCGTGTTCGAGGACATAGTGTTTTGTACAGGGGCTGCTTTCATGGTTCAGGGAATTGTGGATGATCAAATGACTCATTTCAGTGTAAGAGACTGAAATCCAACCTTGTGATTTTCCTCATCTCAGCCTTGCTTCCCGGAATGACGCAAAGTGACTTCTGATAAGCAGAGCAGGACCCAAAGGGTAAACCAGGTGAACCAGAGGCATTGCTGCATGAGATGATCAAAAGCTCTAGGTAGGGAATGTGTCTTGCTCAAATTTGCAGCCTCCAGTAGTGTCAAGTGGGCAGTCAACTGATAGTACTTTTTAGTTTCCATAATAACAATGCTTTAAATTTACAGAGCACTTTGAAATATACCAATATCTTTCATGTTTATTATTTTGTTCAACACAGATGTAATGTAGTTCAATGCTGGGTATATCATCCTTATTTTATGGGAAAGGAAACAGACTCATAAAAGTCACAGGCCACAGTTAGAGGTCTGAGGGCTGGCACCAGCTCTTCTATTTCTAAATGGACTCTTCTCACTCAGCCTCGGATGCCCTCATTTATGGTTGAAATAAAAATGACTGACTGACTGAATGAATGATGGTCAGGGTTGGAGAGGCTAGCCTGACAAAGAAGACCCAGACACAAGATCCCTCAGGACCTCCTAGAGAAATCTAGGTTGCTGGGGAAAATCCATTCACATGTTTTTGTGTTAGGAGCCCTCATGTTGCTGATTTAGCAGGGGCCATGTAGGGACCCTATTCAAGTACACTGGATGCTCAAGGCTAATTGGAGTATAGAGACCCTGTTCAGAGTATGCCAGATGCTCAAGGCCACTCTGAGCATGTGACTCTTAGTCCGGGTGTCCAAGAACTATACACAGGTGCAAGAGCAAGGCCACGGTAATCTGTATGTATGTTGCACAAGTCCGCCCTTCTATAACACAAAAGACTGAGGTCACTATTTGGAAAGAAGCCTCTTTTATCTAAGTAGTATAAAATTGTTACTGACTAATCAGGACTGCTACTGGTAGGGCTGCTCTTATGTAAGGCAGGCTGCTGTTATGTGGGCCTGTGTTATGGAGATTATATCTTGTTATCTACCTGATGTGCGGCTACCTGCTGTATGGGACTTTTCTTTGAAGAACTGTTTAGTCTGGTGGTTCCTTATTAGCAATGACTACATGGCCACTTGTTTCTATAATAAAGACTCTTATATATTCACAAATTCATATGTCTTCTTTATCAAGGAGGTCCAGTCCCTGACAGTTGGCATAGTGGAGCAGGATGAAAGAACTGAGTTCCCAAAAGGCCACTATATTGAGTTAAAATCTGTTAAACACAACTGGACTAATAATCCTTATAATTCCTGCCTTTCAGATGCCTCTTCTCCCTGATCCTCTTCAGGCTGGCCTCTTTAGGTTTGGGGAAGTGGCTTTAGAGTTTATGGTGAATGGAGTGGAAGAGTGAGTCTCTTGGATTTATATGTAGGAACTTGTATTGCCTTCTTTTTTTGATTCTTAATTTTTTATTAATGTATTACATGTGTACATATCTTCCCATTGCCCCTACCCCCACCCCACTCTCATGCCTGCCCTAACCCCCAGTGTATTGCATCCATTGGTTATGCTTATATGCATGCATAAAAGTCCTTCGGTTGATCTCTTATCTGCCCCACCTCTCCCTAACCTTCCTATTGCAATTTGACAGTCTGTTTGATGCTTTACTGCCTCTGTATCTATCTTTTTGCTCATCAATTTATAATGTTCTTTATTATCCAAAAATGAGTGAGATCATTTTATTCCCTGGTTAGAAACCTAATTGTTTCTAACCCTGTTGGCTTCTTCAACTGGTGATCATCTGGTCCCTTCTCTGTTAGCACGGGAGGGGCATTCTGGTCTTTTCTGTTTCATGGCCTCTTTCTGGGTCTTGTTATACATTTCACTTAATTTATAAATAAAATAACTAAGTGAAGTATGTAATACATGAACTGATGATGAATGCTGCAGGAAAATAAAGCAGTGAGGGAGGGTAGAGGGAGTGTGTGGGTGCAATTTAAGTTCATTTGGTCAGGAAACATCTCACCGAGAAAATGACATTTGAGTAAAAACTTGAAGGAGGTCGAGAAGTGAGTCACATAGAATCTGGAAGAAGAAAATTCCAGATAGAAGGCAGGACTGTTTATAGTATACATTGGAAAAAACAGGAAGGAGGTCAGTTGGCCTGGAAAATAGAGTCGAGAGAAGAAAACTGCAATTGAGGTGAGAGAAGTAAAGGGGTAGGTTCATGATTGTGGAAAGGGCTGTGCTTGAATTCCAGGTGAGCTGGCAGCCACTGAGGTTTTGTGCAGAGGAGTGCTAGTTTCAAGGGATTGATTGGTTGCTATGATGAGATTCTGCCCTCCTACTCTAGGGAGAAAGGTGAAAGCAGAAAAGCCAGTTAAGACACTGTCACAATAATTCTGGTGGGAGGGATATTAGTAGATTGGATGAAAGTGGTAACAAGAAAGGGAGCATTAAATAATTGGATATAGATATATTTTGTAGTAGAAGGAATAGCATGAATGAATGGATTGGATGTTGGGTGGGTCAGGAGCGGGAAAATCAGAATGACTTCAAAATTTTTGCTTGAGTAAGTAGAAAAATGGAAATATTCCCAATTGAGATGTGGAAAGCTATATAGTTGGGTCAATTAGTAGGGGACAAAAAGGAGTTCATTTTAAAACATGTTAATTCTCACCCTAGCTGGTTTGGCTCAATGAATATAGTGTTGGCCTGTGAACTGAAGAGTCCTGCGATTGATTCTGTACCTTGGTTGCAGGTTCCCTGACCCTGGTTGGGGTATGGGCAGAAGGCAACCAATTGATGTGTCTCTCACACATCAATGTTCTGTCTTTCTCTTACCCTTCCACTCTCTCTAAAAATCAATGGAAAAATATCCTTGGGTGAGGATTAACAATAGCAGCAATAAAAACAACAGCAACACACACACACACACACACACACACACACACCAAAAACATGTTAATTCTGAGATGCCCATAAACATCCAAGAATATTTGTTGAGTAAGTATTTGGAGTGTGAGTTTGAGGGAGAGCTCTGAGCTGTACATATATATTTGGGAGTTATCAGCATATGATCATAAAATTAGGTATCACCAAGGGAGAGAATGTAGACAGAGATAAAAAACTTAACATAAAATAATAGCATAGCCTAACTTTTCTAGCATTCAAGACCTTTAGACTCATTTTCTGCCAGATATATCCACTTAGGTATCCCATAGGCACCTCACATTCAACATGGCCAAACCTCAGTGTGTATTCTTACCCCTTCCAAAATTTGCTATGTAACCACAGGACCAATATTCAGTTCAATGATTACACTGGGCAATATTTTGTAGCTCTTATTGTGTGTCTGGCATTTTGTTAAAACACTTTACATATATTATTTAATTCCACCCTCACAATACCATCTGAAATAGATGTTACTATTTCCTTTCTATTGAAGATAAGAGATGTGAGATTAGAAAGCTTGAATAAATTGCCCAGATATACACAACTCGTAAGTGGTGAATTTCACCCCCAGTCTCTGGAATCCAGTACTCATATATTTATAACTACCAAGTCATATAGTATTTTAATATTTAGGAAGTATAAGTTTAGAGACTTGTATGAATGCTCAAATTTTGTCATTTCTCACATTGTTTTGGCTCATGGAGTTCTTTCAATAATGTGATGCAAGCTCTCATTATTTCTCCTAGAAATATGAACACATACAAAGAGATACAACATTTTGTATTCAGTTTCACGGCTCCTTTAAAATTTAATCATGGACCCTGACCACTTAAAGATCTAAAATCTCCACAAAAGAGTTTCTGCATTAAGTCTCTTATATTTTTCCCACACCAACTACAAAAAACACTTACTAAAAATTTTAAGTGACTCTGTTTTATTTATTTTATAATAAATGATAATTTATTTCATATAGATAATAAATTAATACCATCTATCTTAAGCAGCCTCCTTCCTACCTAGGCCTATCTACTCCTTCTCACTGCCAAAACACTATCACTTCCCTGAGTCTCTATCCAGTGTCTCTTTAATGTAAATATAAACATAAATGTATTTGTTAATTCTCCACCCACCTTTTCCTTTTTTAAAAATAAACTCCAAGCTGCCTTTATTATTTTTTTAAGTTAACATAATATGTTCAGTTCTTCATTTTTATTGATACATATTGGGCATCTTTCAAGATTAATACATAGAGAGCTTTTTCATTACAATAGATTCCATCAGTCCCAGAGTGATCGACATTTGGGTTGTTTCTATATTCTGTTACAAACAACATTCAGTGAATAACTGACAAAAGTCATTTTGTACACATACAGGATTACTATCAGATAAAGTTCCAGATGTAGACTAGCAGAGTCAAAGAGTAAGAGCATTTATAATTTTTTAAAAATATATTTTATTGATTTTTTACAGAGAGGAAAGGAGAGGGATAGAGAGTTAGAAACATTGATGAGAGAGAGAGAGACATCGATCAGCTGCCTCCTGCACACCCCCCTCTGGGTATATGCCCACAACTAGGGCACATTCCTTGACTGGAATCAAACCTGGGACCTTTCAATCTGCAGGCCGATGCTCTATCCACTGAGCCAAACTGGTGACAGCAAGCATCTATAATTTTGATAGCTATTACAAAGTTGCTCTCTGGGAGACAGAAACATTCTGCATACTCACCAGCAATGTAAGCAAGTTCCTGTTTCTGTCCTGCTTTCCCACAGCTGGCATAGTGTTAAACTTTGGAATTTTTACCAATTGAATAGGTGAGAAATCCTATTTCAGTAGAGTCTTAATTTGCATTTTTCATTTTATCAGAGGGAAGAGTGCCTTTTCATATGTTTAGGTTTGCATTTATATTTCATTTTCTGAGAACTGTCTGGCTTTCATCTTTTCAATTGGATTTGGTTTCTTTGGACATTAGTAATTCTCTAAATATATGACTAAAGTAGCCTATGAAGTTACTGAAATAAATATTACTAAATTGTATTCTACGTGGCATTATCCAAGCTCCCTTCTCTCTCTTATTATCTCTCTTTTGTACAGCCAATAATGCTTACAGCAAGTTCTCATTATTTTTCAATGCCATGAGATTTTCTTATTGGCAGAACAAATCTAGCTTGATAATGAACCCTGCCTGGTTCCCCCAAAGAAGATGAGTTAGTCAGCCCTTACCTGCTTGAAACTCAGAAGCTCATTTTTCCTTGAGTATCTCCGTGTTCCAAAGCATTTCCACATAATATAGGACATTTTTTTTCTGTGTTGATAATTTATCCTGGTTCATGACTTTCTCCGCAATGAGCCTCTTTAGCTTTTCAATTTAGAAATAAAAACCCAAAACACAAAAAACAGTAAGGCAAGGAAGCCAGTAATGTTCTTTCTCCAATTAAATTTATAGGAAGCAAGGAAAAAAGTTTTTAAAACTCTCCCACCAGTGTTTACTCAATGGTAAACTTTGTTTGAACAGGCTCACTAGTACCTTACAATTGAAGAATGTATATTTGCAAGTTCCTGACTTTGCCCTGAATGACATTTCTGCCAAGATATATTTATTTCCTGTGTTTATAATTCACATGACAAATAAACCGCATTTTCAGCTTTCACAACTGTCTCTCACTTGGTGAGTAATTTTTTCACTGTTCCGAACACTTACTGAAATAGTTCCATTAAATTCTTCTCTCATTTCTGTGTGGAGATTACTTGGATTCATTCACCTGGGAGATGGAAGCTATTATGGAATGGAATATTCCACTTCTACAGCCAAGCAAACCTTTTATTTTCAGTCCGAGAGCCATTACTTTCTCAGATTCTTCATTTCCATCTCCCAATACCACAAGTCGGCTTTCTTTACTGGGCCATTAAAAAAAAATCTTTATTGTTGAAAGTATTACAGGTTCCCACTTTTATCTCCCCACATTGAACACCCCTCTACACCACACACACCCCTCTCAGTCCTTCACCACCCTATTGTCTGTGTCCATAGGTAATGCATATTTGCATATAAGTTCCCCAGTTAATCTCCCCACCTCCCCAACTCCAACCCTGCCTTCCCTCTGAAATTTGTCAATCTATTCCATGCTTCTATTATGGGCTATTTTAAAAGAATCACATTTTATTAAACTCCCTCCCTCCCTAAAAGGGGTTCATCCCTTTGTGTGACTTACAATAGTCACAACGAAAATAAAATAATGCTTCATAGATTATAGACAGATGGCTAGGTTCACTCACTAACTAAATGACTCTCGAATTTCATAGTAATCTTTACTAGAAGCCTCCCCATCTTTACATTCCCAGCTGGAGGGTAGAAGCTGCAAATTAACCACAAATGGACACAGCGGAAGAGCTCAGTTAGAGGAATGAACCTCTTGGGTCTGGACTGAGAGCCCCAGCGTCTGTGGTCTTTCCTGAGTCTCCAGCAGCCATTTCCCATTTGGATAGGTTAAAGGTGGTGTCTCTTTGTTTTAACACAATTTGGTTTTTCCATATTTTTCCAGGTGTTCATATGTCTTTTGTGAGTATCTTCCTTTAAAACATTTGCTTTTAGCTCCTCAAAGGAAGAAATATGTTTTACATTTACTTAAACCTACTTATCACTTCCAGGCATCACTCAGTTTTATACTTTAGGGGAATTAAAAAAAAAAAGCTTAGGAGAGAAGTTGTAAACCTAGAAACATGACTGTTCTTGTCTATTACACTGTCACAGAGATCCATCCTGTGTATCCCTGTGGTGTGATGTCCAATGATTAACTTGCTTCTCTAGCCTTTTATTGAAGTATAAATTCATCCTCAATGATTCTGGACTTGCTTTAGGTGAGAGCCTGGCTGCCGGCATCATAGTCCCTCAACCTCGAGTCTGGAGCAACTCAGAATTAGAATTTAGCTTCCCACTCCAAGACCAGGCCCTTTGATGTGGGAAGAAAAGGGAGAAGAAGGCAGACACTAGATGTTCACTTCTAACCCTACGCTATTGGATTTAGTTCATGCCACCTGGGGTTCTCCATTTGTCATAGGATGAGTATAAGTCACCGTGTGACTAATCATCCTCCTATGGTCTCCTGTGCTGCATGGGAAGGAACCAGGGACACACAGTCACTAACCTGCACCCAGGCTGGCTGTGGGGTGCAGACAATGTTTACTCATCACCATTTTCTGGGACCTGCCTTGAGTTTTGTTCCTAGTTCCGCATCATATTGTTCCGCATCATATTGTATATGAGTTTTGCTTCCTGTTACCAAGTCATATTTAGATTCAATTAACAGTTGGCTCTTGGCATAGGGTTAATCTCCAACACTATTTATTAAGTCCTTACTGTATATTGTTCAATTAAAACTTCACTTGCTTCTTTATGAGCTTCCGAGCATTGTTCCTCTTGTGGTTGGGGAATAGCATGCTACAGTGGTTTTTCAAGTTAGGACCTGGATTGCTAACTTGTCATCTAAACCAGTCCATCCTGATAAACACTGCTTCAAGGACAGTAAGTCAGTCTTTCCAGAGAAGCAACACTTTTAATGGATTTGAGCTCATCAACAGTCCTTCAGAGAGAACTTGCAAATCTTGATGACAGAGGGTATTTCTGGACCAGTGCATGTTTATACTGTCTGCTTTCAATGGGTAGCCTGGTGTCCTACCCTTGACTCAAAGTTATTTCCCTTTCAACCACAAGCAAGCTCACCAGGCAAATTCCTGCAATCTGAGTAGAAAGCAATTCATTGCAGAGACTCCAAAGCTTATATGTGGCCATGCCCACATTAGCAGCCAAGTCCCACAGTATCCAGCCTTACTTTGATGAACTTCTATTGTAGAAGATCATAAAGGTTCCTGTTGGCAGGGAGAAAACAGTGATTCTCCCTCTTTTGCCTGAGAACAGCATGGCTACCAAGGCTGGAGAGAGGACCCATCACTTCCAGCAATAGTAGTCAGCCTTTAGTTGGATGTATTTAGTGGCAACTAAGTCAGCCTCCAGGAGAAAGGGCAGGTATCAGTCTCAACTTTAGCCAGTGGCCAAGAAGACTCCAGGTGTCTTCTGGGCCCTAATAAGGCCTGAAAAGAAATATTTGAAATGGAAAGAGGTAAAAGATAAGGGCTAGGAATGGAACCAAACGATGTTTCCCCCTTCACTGTTTTAACCACTTAATTTTTAATTGTTTGCTTCTGGTTTGAGAAAGTGCAGGCTACTAGGATGTGTGTAAATACAGGCTTAATCTCAACTGGCTATTTGAAATCCTATGGTTATTTCTAGGGGTGCCTGGAGCATAGGTGCTGAACATTGGCCAAACCCAAAAGAAGTAAACTAACAAGTTACAAATATTCTTGTACTAGGGTCTGAGATCAGGTGGGTAATTTGTACTAGTTTATTAGCTTTATTTATACAAAAAGAAATGAATGGTTTGCTCCTGGATTCTTTCAGATTCTCTTGGTTTCTTCTATTTCTCTTGATCGAGCATCCAAATTTTGGGTATGTGATTAAAGAGGAATAAATATTACTCCTTAAGTAACACCTACTCTCCTCAGCCTAAGTTATCTTGCATGTATTTTAGTGGTGCATGATTCAAATACAAAGTGCATCCTATGTGATTTAGGAAGGACTCTGGGGGCTGTGTTTGGAAGTCCTGGATCCCTCTAATCTTTTCCTACCCTTTCTTTATCCTGCAAAACTGAAATCCCCGAGTCATTTCAATTATTCAACCCTGTGTAATTGAAGCTTTACACTAGTTTTGTATTTACTTTGGAATATGATGCAATATAAAGTCTATACATACTTTCAGCTCATGTCTCAAGCAAATCTTCAGTAGAGCTGAACAAGGTCAGATGGCAATTGATAAAATCAGCCTCTGAGAAATCCCAATACTTGATCCTCTACTCTTCCCCTCACACTCCTTTCTCCCCACTGACCTTAGATATAGAACACTCTCCTATTATTTTTCCTAACCTTTTCCCATCAAAACTTCCTGTGGGCACTTGGGATGTTTCCAGATCTTAGCTATTATGAATAATGCTGCTATGAACATAGGGGTGCATATATTCTTTCTGATTGGTGTTTTGGCATTCAGCCCAAGTGCTCATCAGAGATGAGTGGCTAAAGAAGCTGTAGTACAGCTCCACAATGGAATACTACATGGCTATAGAAAAAGGAAGGAACTCTTACCCTTGTGACAGCATGGATGAATCTGGAGAGTATTATGCTAAGTGAAATAAGCCACTCTCACTAATATGTGGAATCCAATGAACAAAATAAACTGACAAACAAAATGGAACCAGAAACATGGATATATGGAAGAGACTGGCTGCACCTGAGGGAAGGGAGGTGAGGGTGACTAGATAAAGAAAGTGAAGAGATTAGCTAAATATATGCACACCTGATGGACATGAACAATAGTGGGGTGAAGGCCAAGGGAGGGGGAGGTTCGAGTGGGTGGAGGAAGAGATGGGCACATGTGGTAATGTTAATATTAAAGATATTTAATTAAAATAACTTTCTGTGGATAGCTCCGAGAAACCTCCTAATTCTCTATCTCATCCCCACAAGATAAAATTAGTTCCTAGTCGTCAGTAGCAAAAGAGCATGTTTTCACAAAATTGCTATGACACATCTTAGCGCATTAAATCCATTTCTCTCCTGATAGACTGTAAAATCCGTGAAGACAGAATCTTGTCTTATTCATTTTCATGAATTCCATCAACTCTTACCATCATGTTTTATTAGAATGGGTACTCACTAGACGAAGAGATCAAAGGAATCCATGCATTAGCAAATAGCTCTTTAGAGAAAAAGTTCTTTCACTTTGAAGTGCTGACTGGTAATGTATCTCCAAGTGCATTTGCATTCCAAATGTAACAGGTGGATAAAACCTTAAGCTAAAATAATGCTATTTTAATCATAGCATTGCCAGATTGCAGATGAGTCAAGTGATCAGGTGTTTGCATAAATTCTTTTTAAAAAATACATTTTTTATTGATTTTTAGAGAAAGAGGAAAGGAGAGAAGAGAGAGAGAGAAACATCGATGTGAGGGAGAAACAGACCAGCTTCCTGTATACCCCACATTGGGGATCAAGCCCACAACCCGGGCATGTACCCTGATCAGAATTGAACGGGTGACCTCTTGGTGCATTAGGAGGACATCAGACCAACTGAGCCACACCACCAGGGCTGCATGTATTCTTAGATGCAGACTTTTACAGAAACTTCTAGTGATGCTAAGTAGATTATTGTGACCACGAATCCACGTGGGTACCTGGAAAGGTCTGTGAACATTTACCTATTTAAGTTGGAATTAATTCCACCTTCAATAAAATCTCAATATTATCTTCATTGAGCTCATTCCTAGTATAGCACCAGTGACTCCCATGGTCACCAGGACCACTGGCACCGAAGAGTTGCATGACCAGGCATCACACTGCTTGTGTGAGACCTTTATTTTCTTATTTGTGAAGTCAGAAGTTGGATTCTATCTTCTCTGGAAGGGGTGCAGGCAAGCTGGGAGCTGGATTGCTAACTTGTCCTCTAAACCAGTCCATCCTGATAAACACTGCTTCGAGGACAGTAAGTCAGCCTTTCCAGAGAAGCAACAATTTTAATGGAGTGCCTTTCAGCTAAAGGTTTTATATACGACTGTGATTAAATCAGTCAACCAAATGTGCTTGACGAGAAAAGCAAGTGCTTTGTGTGAAATCAGTGAGATATCCACTTTCCACTGTGTTGGCAAATGGAAGGAAGGAGGATTAACAAGTCATCTTTGAACTGGCAAAATAAAAGTGATGGTAACAGGTTTTTCACTGTCAATTTATCTAGCCTAAAACAATATGATAGCAAATTTATTTCTTTTTGGAACGTAATTCTAATTGACCTTAGAATTCTTTTTGATATTACCTAATCATCCAATTGCCCTTATGTCCAGGAGAGAAGGGCTACATGCAAGGTAACAGCCATCATGTAGTCTCCAAAGTAGGCAGGTGACCATGTATCCCCATCTCTGCAGAAGACAAAAAAAGTATATATGTAAATAAGATGAATAGTCACCAAATAAAATTTGTTGATGTGTGAAAGTTAAGTCCATGGATTTGAAATCTCAGGAGAAGAAGTTGAGTGGCTTCCCAAAGATCTTAAAAAAATATTTACTTTGGACATTTCTAGTCCAGAATCTAGTTTGGATTTCAAATACAAATTCTTGGTCTCAAGGGTAATTGGGTCGATGGCTTCTGATTTGAGCCAAGGAATATCACAGGAGAATGATATCAACAACCTCTTTCCCTCTACCAAATCTCACAAAAAATGATGCAAAAAATTGAGTACCAGTTTATGATTTTATCGTTAGCTATTTAGTTTCCATAAACAGTGAACTCGCATAGGCCTCATTCATTTGGGCTACCTGGAGAATATCTACCTATGTGTGTGCAAGGTAGATATTCTTGAAGCTTGCTTGGTGGATATGGAAATAGGGGGATGTGGCTTAAATTTCAATATCTAGTGGCATCTGACTCAGCTGCCATAAGAATGATGCTGGAGTAACTTATCCCATGTAATGTACTTGCATAGAAACTTCCACCCTCAGCCTCTGTTTTTAGACTTTTTTTGTTTGTGTTTTGGTGGTTCCATTACTAGCAAGCTCTTCTAATGATGATAGCCTATCTTTACTTATTTTGAAAATTTTTATTTTTTTATTTTTTATACACAGAGAGGAAAACATCAATTTGTTGTTCCACTTGTCTATGCATTCATTGGTTTATTCTTGTATGTGTTCTGACTGGCAATCAAACCCACAACATGGGTGTGTGGAGAAAGTGCTCTAATCAATTCAACACTGGTCCAGGGCTTGGTTATATTCTATCTTTATATAAGGTAATTATTCACATCTCTGTCCAATGCAATAGAAGAAATCTTTCAAAAGTGACTTTGCATATTTTTGGTCTCAGTTATTTTTCACTCACTTACAGTTTTACTCCTTTTTCTTTTGAATATTTATATTTTTTGGAGGGGAGAAACTGCTGGTGGCAGTTATAAGGTAACTGCTGATTTTAGATATAAGGTAATATTTTCTACTTGATAAACACTAGAATGACTTAATGGGTGAATCTTAGATGCAGTGAATCTTCTTAAGTTCTTAAAAAGTTGTTCTTGCTTCAGCAAATCAATTAATTAATAATAGGGACTTCCAGAGTAAACTGTTGTGAGAAATTCGGTTCTGACTTGGCAGTAAAATTCATAATTAGGGAGATGTGAAGCTCCACAGGCCAAGGAGGTCTTATGGTGTGGTCAGGATATTGATAGTTGAGTTTAGATTTTCTGTTGTGGTTTTGAGCAAGGAGAAGACAGAACTTGAGGAGACTGGATGGCAATGCAGTGACTTCTTTGCTTGGTGGATATGGATGTGGATGTACTGCCACCTGCTGGCCTTATATTGTCATTGGCTAGGTTTTGAAGGCTGCTTCAGTGGATTTTTAATGGCCAGATCTAGAATCATTCTAGAAATGATTTCTTTTTTTAAAAAAATTAAGTCTTTATTATTCAGATTATTACATTTGTTTCTCTTTTTTCCCTTCCATGGCACCCCTCCACCCAGCTCCCAACCTTCCCTCCCTCCCATTGATCTCATCCATAGGTGTATGATTTTTGTCCAGTCTCTTCCTGTACTCCCCGCACTCCTTTCCTCCTGAGAATTATCAGTCCACTCCCTTTCTGTGCTCCTGATTCTAGTATATTCACCAGTTTATTCTGTTGATCAAATTTTTAATTCACTTAATTTTTAGATTCACTTGTTGATAGATATGTATTTGTTGTTCATAATTTTTTTTGTCTTTTACCTTTTTCTTTTTC
The DNA here is from genome assembly GCA_004026805.1 of Lasiurus borealis. NCBI lineage: Eukaryota > Metazoa > Chordata > Mammalia > Chiroptera > Vespertilionidae > Lasiurus > Lasiurus borealis. Next base: position 39,139 of record PVJN01013795.1, read on the forward strand.
CTCTTCTAAAAGAGTACCTTTCAGCATTTCATATAATACTGGTTTGGTGTTGATGAACTCCTTTAGCTTTTTCTTCTCTGTGAAGCTCTTTATCTGCCCTTCAATTCTGAATATGTTAGCTTTGCTGGATAGATTATTCTTGGTTGTAGGTTCTTGTTTGAGATAATAACAGGCTTTTAAATTTTTTTTTTTTTTTTGCACTGGGCTGAAAGTCAAGGACATAAAATTGCTTGTGACCTCGGACAGGTTCCCAATGCTTTGGGTGGAGATTTTCTTATTTGCAAAATAGCCAAAACATAGGTCATGCTTACTAAGTATTTATTGTGCTTACAAAATGACATTTACTAACTACTTTAGATGTATTACACCAGTTAGATAAAAATTTTATATCCTTTTACAAATGAGGAAACTGGCAAAGCAAGAGTGAGTAATCTGTTTGGTAAATGGCAGAGTTGGGATTAACATCTCAGGAAGTTCTGATTTAAGAAAATATACCCTTAACCATAATGCTAAATGCTTTCAAAAAGATTTCTTTCAGCTCTGGTTCTGTTAAAATCTTTTTTCTTAGTGAACTGATTGTAATAATAGGTAATGTTTATTGATAATTTGCAACTTGACAATGTGCTAAGATTGTGACATTAAGTTGTCTTATTCAATCATTGTTATAATCCTATGAAGCTAATACTGTGATTCTTCCCATTTTTATGGACCAGGACACTAAAACTTAGATTAGTTGATTTCTAACCCCCTTAATTGTTTATAGTGCCTGTTTTCTTCCTGATACAACTCACACTAACATACCTTAAGGCTTTTAAAGGTGGTACTTGAATATATGTAGTATATACACTAATCCTATATAATAAAAGGCTAATATGCAAATCAACCAAATGGCAGAAGACCAGTCACTATGATGTACACTGACCACTAGGGGCAGACACTCATCATGGGAGTTGCCCCTGGTGTTCAGTGTGCTTCCACAGGAGGAGCACCGCTCAGCCAGAAGCCAGACTCTCAGTTGGTGAGCGCAGTGGCGGTGGCGGGAGCTTCTCCTGCCTCCATGGCGGTGCTAAGAATGTCTTTCTGCTGTCTTAGGCCCCCTCCCCAGGGGGCCTAAGCCATCAGTTGGACATCCCCCAAGGGTTCCCAGACTGTGAGAGGGTGCAGGCTGAGCTGAGGGAACCCCCCAGAGTGCACAAATCTCATGCAACAGGTTTCTAGAGTATATGTGATAATACATGTTTAATACTTAAATATGTATAATATATATACTAATACATATGTATTCAGTTATCAGCCCAGAATTTAAAAATTTTTTTCTTACAGTTACATCAGTGTTTGCATCATATATTTTGAAGCTCTGTTATTACGTTTATAAATGTTTAGCATTATGTTGTCTTGATATAGTAACCCTTTTATCATTGTGGAATTATTTAAAATTTTTTTAATCCCTAGTCATTTTCTCTGCTTTAACATATACTTTGTCTAATATAGCTGCACCATTTCTCTTTAGGTTAATATTAACAAGGTTTATCATTCTCCAGCCATTTAATATTAACCCGATTTGTGTCTTCATATTTAAAGTGAGTTTCTAAGACTTGGAATATTACTGATCTTGCTTTTTAAACAATAATACAAATTTTACTTTTAAGTTAGTATATGGCACTTTTACATTTAGAGTGATTATTGACATGCTTGGGCTCAAACCTACCCTCTTGCTTTTTATTTGCTTTTTGTTCCCTCTGTTCTTTCTTCACTTGTGCCTCATTTCCCCATTTCTTTGAATCCGGCTTGGGTTGGAAATTGCTCCTGAGGAGTGTTACCTTGTTTTTGGCATCTCTTGGAGAAGTAGAGGGAAGAAACATCAACAGATCCTTGCAGGTGGCTGCAGTGATCAATGTAACAAAGGGAAGCAGTTTGTGCCTGCTTTCTGTCTTGCCTGAAATTTGGCCAGGATCCTTTTTGCTGGCCAGTGATTGGAGAAGCAATCTCATGATTATGCAGGAATGCCATAGGAGTAAGGGGCTACCTTAACTACTAAAATAGTTTCTAGTTCAGGAGAAACTATAAATATGACTCAAATAAACAGCTTGGGATATTAAGATATGGCCTAGTGGTTTCATTTATCACATCAGCAGCACCAACTTTATAACTTCAGTGCTTGGCTGCACGCCAGGGATGAGTTAGTAGGCAACAAAGAGATTACATGGCAATAAATATGGTGGTGTAAGGTGGGATGTCAACATCCAGAAGCCACTGCCTGCTGGGGCCATCTTCACCAAGACCTGGATTATTCTTGTTGACATAAACGTGCATTTTCTGGAGAAGTTCATTTCTTTCTTTATGGCTGGTGGCTTACCTGTTACATTTCTTTTTGGCAAAACTATAGGAAGAAAGTAAAAATATACAGTCTAGCGGTGAGGATGTGTAAAATAGTTGATCTGGATGTAATTCCTTATATCATGCATATTATACATACTATTTCATATTTTGTTTTTAACATTAATGAATATGTGAACATCTTCTCATCTGATTAAAAATTTCTTCCAACATGATTTTTAGTGTTTGTTCTTTTTCACATATAAAGTATCTTTGCACAGAGTACAAAATCTAAATTGCATAGGAGGAAATACAAAGAAGTGTAATTTTTACATCCACTCTAAATGGTTCCTTAGGAAGAGATTTAGTATCAAGAGACTTTTCTCTGGGGATGAAAGTATACACAAACATACATGTACACACAAATAACATAAATAAAAGCTCACATATATGCATCTCTGTTCTTGTTTTTGTTTAAGTCAAATATTTTACAGGATATTGTGCGATGTCAACACACATTGCTCTATAGGTAATCATAATTTTAAAAAATTGTTCATATTACCATCTTTCTTCTTTAAACTTGCCAATTATTTGTATGTCTGATCTTTCTTTCTGCCTTATTTATCATTTTCTTTCTGAACATTTTGAAATTGTAGTTTATTTTTAAATTTTTCTTAAAAATGACTTTAATGTCTATGATTATTTTAAGTGGTGTCTATGCTCTTGTTTCTGTTTTGTATCATGTGACTAACAATTCTCATTTTTTTTCCTGAGTTCAGCCAGCTTACTTCCCATCACCTGATATAATTTTGTTACTTTGCCCCTCATTCTTCCTATTCCACAGAATGGATGCTTTTATTTAAAAAATGTAATAAAAATATTTTTTCTATAATTTTAGTTAATAGGGTACTTTTTCTTCTGTTATTTTCCACATGACCTTTTCTTTTTTATGTTTAAAAAATGTCATTTCCTTTTTTAAAAAATGTTTTATAGCTTTTTAAAAAGAATAACACATAGAAATACTTTCCTCTTGTATGTAAAATGATTCCAATTGCTAAATTATGAACCGTATCAATTATATATTTGGGGGTTATCTTCCATTAATTCAACAAATACTAATATAACACTAATTATTGACAATCTTTTAGGATAGATACTTAATAGGAGTTAAAAATGAGATCCTCTGAAATTTTATGGAAGTTGATAGGAGAAATATCTGCTCTCTTTGATGGAATAAGCAATCAGGTTCTTAAGAAGGTAGTGATTGAGATGGTTCAACCTATGTTATCAAACTATACACCTTCTTTTCATTTGTGTGATCCTTCCATCCCAAACAACTTTTTAGCTTCTTTTTCTGCCCCCTCTCCCCCTAATTCTATTCATCTCATTAGCATTGCCTGAAATACCTTTCCAAAATTTAGTTATCTAAATTTCGTCTTCCCAGACCAATTCCTTCATTGAAAACTTTCTCAGCTATTCCAGCTTTGGAGTCCAATGACTGGTTATTACGTTTGCCTAGAAATAAGCAAATGTGTCCTAACCAGTTTGGTTCAGTGGATAGAGCATTGGCCTGCGAATTCAAGGGTCCCAGCTTCGATTTCATGTACCTTGGTTGCAGGAACATCCCCAGTGGGGGCTGTGCAGGAGGCAATTGATCGATGTTTCTAACTCTTTATCCCTCTCCCTTCTTCTCTGTAAAAAACTAATAAAATATACTTAAAAATTAATTAGAAATAAACAAATGCTACTTCGATTTGCTGTTTTATTTTTATGTCTAGGTGTCTCCCCAGCTACCCTATAGATCTTTAACAATAATAATTTGCACCAATGAGCACTGATTCTGTGCTGGACATTTGGTTGTAAGTACTTTAAATGCATTATTTCATTAAACTCTCCCAACCGTTGCTTTCTTTATTTTAGAGATTAAGAGAATGAGGCACAGAGAGATGCAGAAGCTTGCTCAAAGTGACACAGTTAGTAAACTGTGGATTGAGATTTTACACCAAGGAAAGGTAGCTCCAGAGCCCAGGCAGCAAATAACTTCATCCCAGCTGGTTCTGGCTGCTCAGAGAGTCATTCCCCACTGATAGAAAAGAGGGCTCTTTTTTGACGAAGAAGGATCCCAAAGGATAAAAGAAATCCTACATTGTTGTTGTTATTGTTATTGTGTATAAGTGTGTGTTTGTTTAAAAAAATCCTTCTTTAAGAAAAAGGACAGGTTAGAAATAATACTTGGTTCAAATGCCACCTAGATAATTTTAATTTTGTCCCTTCAGGTTGTAAACTCTTGAGGTTTTCGTCTTTGGGGACCTGGCTCTAAATTATTGAAAACTCCTAAGAAAATGTCCCTTATTTTGGGAAGTAGGTGAATCAATGCACAGGTCTCTTAACTCCCAGCCCCTTTAAGATGGGACATTTGCCTCCTTCACCAAGTACCTAGAAAGTCATGCTCTTTGCAAAGGCTACCACCATGAGGGGAGTTGATTTGTTCCACTCTTACTTCCAGAAAATGTTCCTTTCCTTTAAAGCAGTTGATGAGATACATAAAGGATATCCTTAAAGAAGTGAGTACATATATGGGATATAAAGTTGAAATGCATAGATAACAGACAACAGTCTGGTGGTTACCAGAGGGAAGGGAGTCAGGTGGCAGTAAAGGGGGTCAAATACATGGTGATGGAAGATGATCTGACTTTGGCTGGTGGGAACACATGCAATATACTGATGATGTAGCATAAAAATATAAACTTGAAACATTTTGTAATTCTGCTAATAGATTTAAACAGATTTTACCAATAGATTTAATTTTTTTAAAAAAGAAGTGAGTACACTGCTTTTGGATAATGTGATATTTTGAAATGTGTTAGAGAAACAGGAGATGAATTCTGGGAATGTAACCTCCCTGCCCCAGGCTCTCTAAAGAGAGCAGACCTTGGCATTTTGTTCGCAACCTTATGAGACTAAATAAATGGCTTGTGTGACTTCTATTCTGAACTGAATTTCCTGTTTATTTCTTTATAATATAGAGATACTGTAATGTGTATGAGGTCACAGAATGTTAGCTATGAAAGGAGTAGAGAGATACTCCTTTTTTTTTTTTAAAGAAGATTCAAAATAACATATTCAAATAAATAAATAAATAAGGAAGGAAGAAAGGATAGAATGTGGGACAGAAAGAAGAAAAGATGGAGAGAAAGAAAGAAAGGAAGAAAGAAAGAAAGCAACCAGAAGCAGTCTGTACAATCCTTTATCCTCACATACCTATATAGACGTATTTGGATGGGCATAAACAAAATATTCATGCAATAGGTGATGCTCCTAATATAAACCTAGAATTGTCTCGGTTATTGCTGAAAATATACTCCACATAGAAGCAAATGATCACGATAATAATAAAAAAATCATAAATAGAACAGATATCATCACTATGTCAAGTTCCACATATAATTATTGTATAACTCAAGAATACTATATTGTTCTATTTGATCCAAAGAGGATATTAATTAAGGTGATAATAAATATTATTGAAAACCAGATTTTTTTTCATATAAATTATGCTACATACTATTCTTTTTCTATAATTTTTCAACAGTTTTCTCTTTGACTAATGAGTTCAAAAATAATACTTTCTTGAGAATGTTCCCTGCATAAAATATTATGCATTTGATATTTTACATATTTTATTACTAATATTTATATTTATTACCAATAATAATATTGATATTGCCTGACAGAATTCAGGATAAGTGCCTTAAAAGATGTCAATAGAAATATAAGAAATCACATAAAATAATTTTACATTATTTTGGTGCAACAGATGCTTTATTTTCTATGCAATTTCCATGACAACCTGCTGTCCAGCATTTATCACTTCATCTCAAAAGTGGAACCTCTTATTTCTTCACACATCACAGTCCTTTATATAAATAACCCTTTTGTCTTTTGTGTGTTATCATCTCCATGTCTTTTTATAAATAGTAGTTGGAAATAGATTGATGCACACATCTATAAATTGTGTCTTAATAATGTTAGAATGGCACTGATTATTCAATAAGAACAAGAGCTTCCCTGCTTAGCCTTTCCCAATGGCTGATGTTAGGATCTGACAGTACTCACAGTGGGGGTATTTTTGAGTGGGTTTTACTATTCCATCTAAGGTGCAACACAAAGAGTAATCCTCATTTTAAATACAGGTTTATAACTTGAAGGAGTTTTAGATCGTTGGACTCTTTTTATGAGAGAGAGTATGAAATCCAAAGACATCAAAGGTAAATAGCCCAAGTATGTGCAAGATTTCTGTCCCACTATTCAGACGTAGTTTCTCGAAATATTGTCCTCCAGTTCAACAATATTTACACAATGTTTCAATAATTGTATGTTACAGATCTGATTAGCTAAAATATTATTTGTGACTGTTAATTATATATATTTATATTTTTATTGATTTTCACAGAGAGAAAGGGAGAGGGATAGAGAGTTAGAAACACTGATGAGAGAGAGACATCCATCAGCTGCATCTTGCAGGCCCCCCACTGGGTATGTGACCACAACCAAGGTACATGCTCTTGACTGGAATTGAACGTGGGACCCTTCAGTCCTCAGGCCGACATTCTATCCACTGAGCCAAACCGGTTTTGGCAATGATATATTTTTAATAATAAAAATTCTTTTCTTTTTTACAGCAGATCATACATCACCAATGGCAGACAAGAATCATACGGCAGTGAATGAATTTCTTTTCGTGGGCCTCACAGATCATCTCCATCAGCAGATCGGCCTCTTTGTCATGCTTCTCTTCATCTATCTTGTCACACTGGGGGGTAACTTAGGGATGATCACTCTCATATGGATCGATCCCAGGCTCCACACACCCATGTACTTTTTTCTCAGCCATTTGTCCTTTGTTGATATTTGTTCCTCTTCCTCCATTGCCCCCAAGACACTGTGTGATATCTTTGCAGAGAAAAGAAGCATCTCTTTCACGGGTTGTGCTGCACAGATGTGGTTCTTTGGTCTTTTTGTGGCAACTGAATGTTTACTCCTGGCTTCCATGGCCTATGACCGGTATATGGCCATCTGTAGGCCTTTGTTGTATACACTCCTTATGTCCCACAGGGTGTGTGTGCAGCTGGTGGCAGGGCCCTATGCCATGGCTCTTATAAGTACCATGACCCATACAGTTCTCACTTTCTGCCTACCTTTCTGTGGACCAAATGTTATCAATCACTTCTTCTGTGACATTTCACCACTGCTGTCCCTAGCATGTGCAGACACCCAGAACAATAGGTTAGTGCTTTTCATCTTGGCTGGAGCTATAGGAGTACTCAGTGGCCTAATCATTACTGTTTCCTACGTGTGCATCCTTGTGACCATAATGAAGATCCAGACTGCTGATGGGCGGAGGAAGGCTTTCTCCACTTGCTCTTCTCACCTGGCAGCCATCTGCATCCTGTATGGGACTCTTTTCTTCATCTATGTTGTGCCTGACTCAGGTTCCTCCCTAGATATCAATAAAGTGATTTCTCTGTTTTATACTGTGGTCATCCCCATGCTGAACCCTCCTATCTACAGCTTGAGAAACAAGGAGGTGAAAGATGCATTCAGGAGGATGTTTCAAAGAAAAAAATTTCTAATAGATAGTTAGAGTAGAATTATGTGTGTGCTGCACCACGGATGTTGGTACAGAATGCACAGAATATTGAAGAGAAAATCAGAAACTGCAGGTAAGTCCTGGCTCTGTTAGTTCATAGGTTATTTGAAAAAAAAATGGAGTAGTTCTTAAATATTTTCCTGCCTTAGTCTTGTTTACTGTGACATCACGTGTCTTCAAAATAATATGAAGATGAATTGAGAATATAAATGTGCAAATATACTGGGAGAAAACTTAGGTAAATATTTGTACAATTATGGGTACATGAATACTATTTAATCTGAACCATAAAACTAAAAGTTATTAGGAAAAATTCAAAGCACGAGGAACAGTATTAAAAGACAAGTAATAAAATGAGAGAAAAATTTGTGCACATGTGCCAAACAATGTGATAATATTCCTTGTTCCCTATTCAAATAATATTCAAAAATTTACAATAAAATAAAAATAGTGATTAAATGGACTAATGAATAGGCAGTTCACAGAAATGGGAATGCAAATTGCCAAAAATGCATGGAAAAAATGTTCAACATCATTATTTATCAAGTAAATGAAATGAAATGAAAATGCAATCTACTGCCTTTCACAGCAGATGAAACGTTTCAAGTTTCCAATGATGGCAAAGTTCCTGTTTGATGATGTACACCATTATTTTTTCTGATGATAGGATGAATTGCTCCATTTCTTCAAAATTACTTGACAGTATCTATTTAAAATTTATATGGCATATGACCTAGAAATCCATGCTTTAGAAATCAAACTACAGAAATATAAATGCCAATGCATAAGATAACACATATTTCAGCGTAATGTGTAGTGGCTAAGAATAAAGAATGGAAATGACTTGAAGATCTATCATTCAAAGTACTTTCCCCTCCCTGCCCCTGTGAAATGTGCAGAAAATAAAAACACTGAATTAGGTAATCATGGACTGACCTGGAGAGAACTATTGTATACTGTCACTGTTGGTGAAAAAAGACCAGTTGAAGATCAATGTGCAGCACTGATATTTAAGAGAAAAAAAAGGAAAGTCTATGTAATGAATAAAATATACATGTATA
>PVJN01013796.1:0-48012 GCA_004026805.1 Lasiurus borealis
ATGAACATAGGGGTGCATAAATCCTTTCTGATTGGTGTTTGTAATTTCTTAGGATAAATTCCTAAGAGTGGGATTGCTGGGTCAAATGGGAGATCCATTTTTAGTTTTTTGAGGAAACTCCATACTGTTCTCCACAGTGGCTGCACCAGTCTGCATTCCCACCAACAGTGCACAAGGGTTCCTTTTTCTCTGCATCCTCGCCAACACTTGTCATTTGTTGATTTGTTGATGATTGCCATTCTGACAGGTGTAATATGGTATCTCATGGTCATTTTGATTTGCATCTATTGGATAATTAGTGACTTTGAGCATGTTTTCATGTGTTTCTTGGCCTTCCTTCTGTCATCTTTCAAAAAGGTTCTATTTAGATCCGTTGCCCATTTTCTTATTGGATCGTTTGTCTTCCATTTATTAAGTTGTATAAGTTGGCTGTAGATGTTGGAAATTAAACCTTTATCAGTGATAACATTTGCAAATATGTTATCCCATACACTGGGCTTTCTTGTTGTTTTGTTGATGGTTTCTTTTGCTGTACAAAACCTTTTTATTTTGTTTATTTTTTCTTTAGTTTCCATTGCCTTTGGAGCAGTATCAGTGAAGAAGTTCTTTCGGCATATGTCTGAGATTGTGCTGACTCTAATATTTTTACGGTTTCCCTTCTAATGTTTAAGTCCTGTATCCATTTTGAGTTTATTTTTGTATTTGGTGTAAATTGTGGTCCAATTTCATTTTTTTTGCAAGCATCTGTCCAATTTTCCCAACACCATTTGTTGAAGAGGCTATCTTGGCTCCATTGCATGTTCATGCCTCCACTGTCAAATATTAGTTGAGCATAGTTGTTTTGATGGATCTGGATTCTCTATTCTATTCCATTGGTCTATATGTCTGTTCTTGTGCCAGTACCAGGCTGTTTTGAGAACAGTTGCTTTGTAATATAGCTTGAAATCTGATATTGAGATCCCACCTACTTTATTCTTCTTCCTCAGAATTGCTGTGGCTTTTCGTGGTCTGTTTTTGTTCCAGATGAATCTATGAAGAATTTTTTCTAGATCTGTGGAATATGTCGTTGGTATTTTAATGGGTAGTGCATTGAATGTATAGATTGCTTTGGGTAGTATGGACATTTTATTGATGTTGATTCTCCCAATCCATGAGCATGGTATGCTTTTCCATCTGTTAACATCTTCTATCTCTTTTTTCAGTGTCCTGTAGTTTTCTACATATAGGTATTTTACCTCTTTAGTTAAGTTTATTCCTAGGTATCTTAAATTTTTTGGTGCGATAGGAAATGGGATTGCTTTTTGAGTCTCTTTTTCTGTAATTTCACTATTAGTGTATAGAAATGTCACAGATTTCATGGCATTAATTTTGTATCCTGCTACATTGCCAAATTCATTTATAAAGTCAATTAGTTTGGGGATGGAGTCCTTCGGGATTTTATGTACAGTATCATGCCATCTGCAAATAAGGACAGCTTTACTTCTTCTTTTCCAATTTGGATGCCTTTTTTTTCTTCTTCTTGTCTAATTGCAATGGCTAATACTTCCAGTACTATGTCGAACAGGAGAGGTGAGAGGTGAGAGTGGGCATCCCTGTCTTGTTCCTGTTCTTAGGGGAAATGATTTTAGTTTTTCCCATTGAGTATGATGTTGGCTGTGGGTTTATCATATATGGCTTTTATGATGTTGAGGTATGATCCTTCTATTCCCACCTTGCTGAGAGTTTTTATCAAGAAAGGGTGTTGGATTTTGTCAAATGCTTTTTCTGCATCAATTGATATGACTATGTGATTTTTATCTCTCAATATGTTTATGTGATGTATCACATTTATTGATTTGCGGATATTGTACCATCCCTGGGATGAATCCTACTTGGTCATGGTGTATGATCTTTCTGATGTGCTGCTGGATCCGATTTGCTAGAATTTTGTTGAGGATTTTGGCATCTATGTTCATGAGAGATATTGGCCTATAATTCTCTTTCATTGTGTTGTCTTTATCTGGTTTTGGTATTAGGGTGACGCTGGCTTCATAGAAGGTGTTTGGAAGTATTCCTTCTTCTTGAATGTTTTTGAAAAGTCTGAGGAGGATAGGTCTTAATTCTTCCTTGAATGTTTGGTAAAACTCTCCTGTGTAGTGCTCACTTCAGCAGCACATATATTAAAACTCTCCTATGTAGCCATCTGGTCCCAGGCTTTTATTTGCTGGAAGCTTTTTGATGACTGCTTCAATTTCTTCCATAGTTATTGGTCTAATGAGATATATACATTCTTCCTGATTGAGTTTTGGAAGGTTATATTTTTCTAGGAATATGCCTATTTCTTGCAGCTTGTCCAATTTGTTGGAATAGAGTTGTTCATAGTATTTTTTAACAATCCTTTGTATTTCGGCGGAGTCTGTTGTTATTTCTCCTCTTTCATTTCTGATTTTGTTTATTTGGGTCTTCTCTCTTTGCTTTTTGGTGAGCCTGGCTAGAGGTCCATCAATCTTGTTTATCCTTTCAAAGAACCAGCTCTTGGTTTTGTTGATCTTTTGAATTGTTTCTTGGATCTCTATGTTGTATATCTCCACTCTGATCTTTACTATTTCCTTCCTTCTGCTTACACTGGGCTTTTCTTGTTGCTCTCTTTCTAGCTTTTTGAGTTATACAGTTAGGTAATTTATTACCATTATTTTCTGGTTTTAGCAGTAGGCTTGTAGGGCTATGAACTTCCCTCTCAAGACTGCTTTCACTGTTTCCCATAAATTTTGTATTTTGTGTTGTCATTGTCATTTGTTGCCATGATGTTTTTTATTTCTTCCTTGATCTCTTTGGTTACCCAGTCATTGTTTAATAGCATCCTTTTTTATTTCTTTCTATTGTTTTTATTATAGTTGATTTCCAGTTTTATGCCATTGTGGTCTGAGAAAATGCTTGATATGGTTTCTATCTTCTTGAATTTGAAGAGACTTTTCTTATGACCCAACATATGATCTGTCTGAAAATGACCCATGTGCACTAGAGAAGAATGTATATTCTGAGGCTTTGGAGTGAAATGTTCTGAAGATGTCAATTAATTCCATCTGGTCTAGTGAGTCATTTAGGATTGATGTTTCTTTGCTGATTTTTTGTTTAGAGGATTTGTCCAGGGTGACAGTGGGGTATTAAAGTCTCCTACTATGATTGTTTTGCTGTCAATCTCTCCCTTAATATCCTCCACGAGTTTTTTTATGTATTTAGGTGCTCCTATACTGGGTGCATATATGTTTACCAGAGTTATTTCTTCTTGTTGGATTGTTCCCTTTAGTATTATGAAGTGGCCTTCTTTTTCTCTTGTTATGTCCTTCACTTTGAGATCTAAATTGTCAGATATAAGTATTGCAACCCCAGCTTTTTTTTCATTTCCATTTGCCTGAAATACCATCTTCCATCCCTGCACCCTCAATCTGTGTGCATCTCTTTTCCTGAGGTGGGTTTCTTGTAGACAGCAGATATATTGATCATGTTTTCTTATCCAATCAGTTACCCTATGTCTTTTGATTGGAGCTTTTAATCCATTTACATTTAAAGTTATTATTGATAAGTACTTATCTGTCACCATTTTTAGTCTTTACCCCCGAGTTCCTTCTTTGCTTCCTATTTCTTTTTATTACAGCAGACCCTTTAACATTTCTTTCATTGCTGGTTTGGTGGTAATATATTCCCATAGGCCTATTTTGTCTGGGAAACTTCTGATTTCACCTTCAATTTTGATTGAAAGTCTTGCAGGATACAGTATTCTTGGATTCAGACCCTTCCTTTGCATGACTTTGTATATTTCATTCCATTCCCTTCTGGCCTGATGAGTTTCTGTTGAGAAATCAGTAGCTAGTCTTATGGGGGTTCCTTTGTAAGTAACTTTCTGTTTCTCTCTGGCTGCTTTTAAGATTCTTACTTTGTTGTTGGTGTTTGCCAATTTAATTATATTATGCCTTGGTGTTGCTTTGTTGGGGTTCATTTTGCTTGGGACTCTGCGAGCTCCTTGGATTTGTGTGGATTTCTTCTTTCCTATATTGGGGAACTTTTCTGTCATTATTTCTTCAAACAGGTTCTCTAATCCTTGCTCAGTTTCCACTCTTTCTGGAGCCCCAATTATGCAGATGTTGTTTTGTTTCGTGTTATCCCAAAGTTCCCTTAGGCTCTCCTCTTGCTTTTTAACTTTTTTTCCTAGAAGCTGCTGTACTTGGGTATTTTTTCCTACCGTGTCTTCTAGCTCACTGATGTGCTCCTCTGCTTCTTCTAGTCTACTTTAGATGCTTTCTATTGAATTCTTTATGGCAGTGAATTAATTTTTCATTTCTTCTTGATTATTCTGCATTTCTTCTAAGTTCTGAATTTCTTCTTGCTTCTTCTGCATTTCTTCTTGCTTCTTCTTCATTTTCTCTTGGGTCTTCTTCATTTCCTCTTGGCTCTTACTCACATTGTCGATTTTGTCTTCCATTCTTTTCATCCACCTTATGATCATTTCTCTGAACTCTTTCTCTGGCAGGCTTATTTATGCTTCTATTTCTTTTACTTCCTTCTCTGGTGAAACCTGCCTTTCTGTCATATGTGGGCTGTTTCTTTTTCTGCCCATGGTCTTTCTTGTCCGGGTGTCTGGTTATGTAGTTCTCTCTCCTACATTGATTTAAAGGCACAAACTACAACACAACCAGGTACAACACACAAGGCACTGAATAGAAATGTAATCAGGATGTTAATAATCACAAATAAGGTGACCATCAATGAAAGATAAATTAGGGATAAGTAGAGAAAGAAAAAGAGGAAATGAGGGAAAAAAAAGAAAGAAATGCCAAAATTAAATTGGGAGAGGGTGAAAATAAATAAGCAAGCAAACAAACAAAAAAACAAAAAATAAAAATAAAAATAAAAAATAAAAAGAAGAAGAAAAAAGTCAGAGAGAAAAGAAAGAGGATAAAAGAGAAAAGGGGAACAAAATATAGATGTCAGGAGAAAACACCAATAGAATAGTCACTAATCCCAACAAATGCCAGCAACCAGTACCTGGAGATTAATACAATGTACAAATAACAACTGGTATCGAGGGAGGCGAGGGAAAAGAGAGGTAAAAAACAAACCAAAATAAAGCAAACAAAAATCAAAATAAAACAAGTTGAATAAACTAAAACAATCTCACCAAAAAAGTACAAAAAAATCGATATAATCACCATTCAGGCAAACAGCAACAGAAGGACATAGAGAAAAACAACTATTTGGATAGTGAAGACAAGAAGAGAGAGCTTTGTGTGGACTTGGAAGGGGATTTGAAATTAGATATATAAGTGAGGTGAAATTTTAACCAGGTAAAGAAAAAGAATAGGGAGAATCTAAAGTTGGAAAAGGGAAAGAGAAAACAAGACAACAAAATGGGGAAAGTTAGGAGGAAAGTGTTGGCATAAAGGTAGAGTTGAGATAGAGTAAAATTATGCTAAAGGAAAGATGAAAATAGAATGTAGAACTCTAATCCCAAAGTAAAATAAAGGGAAAACAAAATGACACTTGTTTTTTTCCAAAAAGATAAAATAGTAGTAGTAATAATACTAGTTGAAAACAAAAATGTAATAATTAAAAAGGTAAAATCAATTGAGGAGGAAAGAAAAAGTAGTTTTTTAATTAAAATATGCAAAAATGAAAAAAATTTTTTAAAAAGAAAAAGAAAAAAAAATAGAATGGTCATTCACTTCTGCTATTGTTCTGCTTGGCACTTCTGTTTCCCAATAGGGAGGGTATTGCAGTTCCCTGTGTTCCACTGCTGAGTTGTGTTTTAATCTCTTTATTCTTTTGTGGTTATGCGAGAGTCAATTTGTGCATCATCCACTGGGTGGTAGTGTTTCGGAATTGACCTCTGAGACTAAGCACAGACCTCTCTAGGCTGTGCTCAGATCCTGCTACTCTGTGGTTCTCAAAACCGGTTTGTGGGGATTTTGCAGCCGGGACACTGTAATAATTCCCAGGCTGTCCCTCTGCCTCAGATCAAAACGAGTCATTTTCCAGAGCTCCCCTCTGTCAACAGCTCCAAGAGTTTGCCTCCACACTTAGGGATCACGCCCTGCCCCACATCCTCGGACCACTCAAGAAGCAGCTTTCCGGCAGCCCCGTTCCCACAGTGTGCGCATCTCTGTTCTGCGGGACAGGAAACCTCACCTTATTCCAGGCGAAATCTGACCTTTCCATGTGCCGTGTGGATCTCCTCTGAATCTGTGTGTCTGTGCCTATTGGAAAGCAGTGTTCTGGGTCCCCGGCTGTTCAGTGAGTGCTTCAGCCACAGCTTTCAGACCGCCGCAGACATCCACCTCTCACTGCAAGATGGCGAGGTCTCTGTGTTCGCACTGGTGGCTCCGGCAAACAAAAAACCCCGTGGCAGTGGGGCTGCCTGGTCAGGAGACACCCATCCAGCAGTCCCCCACCTTCTCCTGGAGGATAACTGACTCTTAACTTGCCAACAAACACTCCCAGTGAGACTCTCAGCTGCTCTCTCTCCCTCTGCCCAGCGACAAAGCTCCAGATGCATCTGTCTACTCTGCCGCCATTTTTCCTCCTCTAGAAGTCAAATGTTTCTAATTAAACACTTAAGACTTAAATAAAAAAAAAATGCATAGTATATTGGTAAAGAGTGCTTGATTCCTTCTGAAAATCTACTATATAGGTTTAATTATAAATTTGGAAGCAAGATAAGTATGAGATTGTGATCTACACACTTTAAATACATTAGATACCATTGTACTCTGTGATTTGAAAATATAATTCTAGTAATATTAATGAAGGAATTAATCTCAGCAAGGGAACTATATTTAAATCATTTGATTATCAATTTCCTTAATGGGGAATAATTAGCACCAAGTCTGTAATGAAGAATCTCATTTATGTCCTTATTATTCTTATACTTCAAGAGGGATTCTCCAGAAACCAAGAGTAACATTTATGTGTAGATGGGTTAACCCTCTATGTTTTTTTAAAATTCTTAGTAGTAATAATGTTAACAAATATTTATTGCTTTTGTTTTAATGTATATATAGTGATAGGCTAAACACAGAAATATTTTGAAGTAATGTCTCTTTTGTTGTTTCCAGATTAAGTTAATTCCATTTCTAGTTGGAAAGACTTCTTTAAATTTTTAAAAGAAAGAATTCTTGCATCTATTCTTAAAAACTGACTTTAAAGTAAATATGCTTAAAAATTAAAAATTAAAATAACCTTAGGAAGTAAACATTATCACCTGGGTTTTCTTCAAAAGGAAACTGCCTAACATTTGTCTAGTTTGATTTGGGGGTATGACTTATAAAAAGAGTATGAGAATCTAATTCACTGACTGTAATAAAAATATAGGCAGTTGTTAAAGTAATAATCAACCACCTAGTTTTGCTTAAGCAACCTTTGTTATATCCCTATTTCATGAAGAGATAAATAATAGAAAATGGCTTTTGTTTAATTAATTTTGCATTTCAATAATGAATTTTAAATGTATGCCACATGCATAATGATGTATAATATAATTAATACACAAGTACATCATTAAATATTTTCATTACTTTTATTCTTGCATCCTATCCTATTCTTCATCCTTCTGCTTCCCATCCTTCCCCCAAAATGTAGGTAATCACTTTTATTCGTTTCTTTAGTATCTTTCCAGAGTTTTCTATGCATATACAGATAAATTAAATACATGTATATGTATATATTACTTTACTTTTTCTCTTTGTATACAAAAGGCAACATATCATACACATACCAGATGTTCTGCATTTTGCTTTTTTTTTTTACTAAGTAAAAACAGAAAATCTTTTCATCTCAACATTTAGGAAATTTCTTCACTTCCTAACAGCTGCATAGTACTCCATTGAATGGATATATCATGGTGTGTTTTACTAGTCTACAACTGATGAACACTTAATTTTTCCAATCTTTCTTTATTACCAAAAAAAAAAAAAGATTCTGGAAAGAAAAAAAATCATAAATGTGTCATTTTTAACTTTGCAAATGTATCTGTGGGATCCATTTCTGGAATTTCTCTGGGTCGGATGGTGTTTAAATATTGCCAATTTACCCTGGAGAAAGTTGTACTCATTTCACAGTTGTACTAATCTGACAGATTAAATGTTATTTTATTACAGATATCCATTGCATTTCTCATCTTATGAGAGAAAGTGACCATCATAGACAAGTAGTATAAAGGAAAGGTGTGAATGTCTACAATAGGTAGCAGTGAGAATACGTTTCCTACAATAATACCAGAAGAGATGCAATTTGATGGGTGACTTGGAGTTAACCAAATGAGGAGGTACCTGTCAATATACAGACCATGTGTTGAAAGTGAGCATGTCTTTTTCAACAATGAAGCACCAGTGTGAGTCTAGTAGAGAGAATGAGAGGGACTGTGGTACATGATGAGACCAGAGAGGCAGGCAGTGTGTGATGGACTAAGACAAGGAGTTTGATTTATGTCCTAACAACAGTAGGAAGCCCCTGTAGTGTGTTATAATAGTGACATGAGCAGAATTGCACTCCTTGCCTCTATTGTGCCACAAACTTATTTAATTCCTATTAACAGAATAAGCTTAGGAAATATTAAATTGTGCTAATTTATCCTATTCATTCTGTTCTTCATATTTTCAAAAAGATAGCCAAACTTTGTGTTTGGAAAGAAAAAATTGGGGAGCAAAAAGCCATATATACTCCCTGACTTAGTTTATGTAAAGCCTAAATCTGCTTGAAAGGGTTTTGCTGAGTCCTCTGAAAAGAAGGGAAGTATAAAAGTGCCTTTGATAGGCAGCTGTGGGAAGGTAGACCCTATAGACCAGAAAACTTAGAGAAAAAAGTCTACTTGGGGAGTCAAACTCCTATATTGCTAGTTATGCTGCAGCACACAGCAGAAGCAGAAGAGCTCTAGAGAGTAAGGACTGTATCATGTCTCAAAAAAGATGGGCCCATAAGCAACTCTCATAAAGATTTCCCATGTTTCAAATGAAATAGAGAAGCAGCAGGGAGTCCAGATCTGGAGGAACTGCCTGAGCAGAGTCATTGAACACCCCCAGAAGTAACTGAAGTAGACAAATGGCTCAACAACCAGAGGCCCTTGCCTTGGCACTAAATCAAACCCTTGAACCCTGGCCCATCTTAAAGCAGGACAGGGAAACCCAAGAATAATTGAGGTTAAGTTTTCCACAACTTGGGGTCGAAAAGGGGGGTGAAATTCTCAAAGTTGAAGCTAGGTTGATTTACTAGTATAAACATAAATTTACATGTAATTTCTTACATATTTGAGAGTGTGGTCCAAGGTTTATATCCACTACATTCCCACAGCTGTCTCCACACTTCAGATTTACTTCATCCCGTCTGTCAATTCCTTTCCATGAATTTAGCCTCAACTTTGGATCATTTCATACAACCAATAGCACTTACTGCCTTGATTCATCCACTAAACAAATATTTATCAAATAACTACTTGGTGCCATATGTCATCCTCAACTTTTGGAAATACAATGATGAATAATTTGGAAGTGATCTCTATCCTAATAGAGCAGTGGTCAGCAAACTGCGGCTCGCGAGCCACATGGGGCTCTTTGGCCCCTTGAGTATGGCTTTTCCACAAAATACCACAGCCTGTGCAAGTCTATTTTGAAGAAATGGCATTAGAAGAAGTTTAAGTTTAAAAAATTTGCCTCTCAAAAGAAATTTCAATCGTTGTACTGTTGATATTTGCCTCTGTTGACTAATGAGTTTCCCGAGCACTGTTATAGAGTATGCATTCCTAACAAAGCATAGATCTGTGATTTAAGTAGGGAGTTGGGGTAGGGTGGAGATATTAGCATACAAAGAAGGAGTTCAAGGAGATATAGGAGATAGAAAGATAAATGGGTAGAGGCATCTTCTTTAAATAAGGAATGACTTGGTGTGTTCCAAGAACTGAAAAAAGACCGATGTGAATAAAGTACAACAACATTGGGTAGAATAGTGAGAGATAAAGGCAACTGAAAAAACAGGCAGGGACCAGATCATCAAGAATTTTGAAGGTCATGGCAACAGTAGTTTGGGTTTATTCTAAGTGGAATAGGAAGTTGAAGTACAGGAAAGTCTACTCCAAATCTGATAGACCTGGTCAAAGACAGTAGTTTAAACTCTGAAGTAAAATTCCAAAACTAATTGAGCAAGCCTGTGGTCCCTATAAATCCTCAGTTATATAAACTTTGTGCTTACTCTTGGCATTATGCCCTAACATTTTAAAACTAACTGTATATAAGATACGAAGTCTGAGTCATATGCTCAAAATTGTGGTGTGCCAGTGACTCAACTGTATAAATATCTCAGTTTACAAATGTAACTGACTCTTTGTGTCTCTGAGTCACTAAAATTTTCTTTCATTTAATTTTATATTTATAAAAAGTTCTCTGAAATGCTAATCTAAAATTAAAGTTCTTCAAGTTATATTATTAATTTAGTGAATTACTGAGCAACTTTAGACTTGCAGCAAGATATCATCAGAGTATTT
This sequence comes from Lasiurus borealis, assembly GCA_004026805.1. Classification (NCBI taxonomy): domain Eukaryota; kingdom Metazoa; phylum Chordata; class Mammalia; order Chiroptera; family Vespertilionidae; genus Lasiurus; species Lasiurus borealis. Next base: position 10,505 of record PVJN01013796.1, read on the forward strand.
TTTCAATTTGGGAATTACTATAAAAGTGAAGTTATATATAATCCATTCTTTATTACCTTGATTCCCTTTAAATTAATGCTTAACTTTAGCAAAGAATCAGTCTCTTTGATTAAGTGTTATACATGAGTAACTGGTTTTGACAGCCTAGTGGCACTCTGTAACAGTTTAAAAAGTGTTATAATGGGAGTGGAGAGAGTTTGGTTCAACCCTAGGAGAATATTATGAAAAACAACAGAGACCTTGTGTAATTGAGGTTATTATATTCTTTGCTTTAAATTGTCATTCTTTGGTTCCACATTCATTGTCTGCATAGCAAAGTAGCAAATGAGGGATAAAACTAGCAACAACTAATTTTTTTAATGTTTCATGGATGTCAATGTGATAATAACAAAATTGGTTTAATTTTTAATTCGTTAGCTTTACAACCATGACTTTTCAGCACCAGATAAACTTTTCAAAAGTGAAAGGAAGCAGAATAAGGATAGTTATGATAGTGAAGATGGAGAAGAAAGTTATAGGGTCCAACATCCTATATAATAAAAGCCTAATATGCAAACTGACCAAACGGCAGAATAACCAGTTGCTATGATGTGCACTGACAATCAGGGGGAAGACACTCAACGCAGGTCAGTGCATTCCCTAGGGGGAACACTGCTTAACCAGAAGCCAAGCTCTCGGCCGACACTGGTGAGCACAGTGGCGGTGGTGGGAGACTCTCTTTCTCTCATAGCAGCACTAAAGAGTAGCAAACCAAGTGGTAAGGAGCAGTGAGAACCTAGATGGTAAGGAACAAAGGGTCTCAGACTGTGAGAGGATGCAAGCCAGGTTGAGGGACCACCCCATCCCAGTGCACAAATTTCGTGCACCAGGCTTCTAGTCTTTAGTATAAAGATACACCCACAAAAAGCTAGGTATCCAGTAAAAGATAGGTTTCTGTAAAACCAGTGGCTAACAAAATAATTCATAGGTAAGAGAAAAGAAAGTCACATTCTCCATAGGTTTTTCTTCAAACTGAAATATTACTCATATATTTTCCTCAGTGGTGTTTAATTTAAATTCAGTCATAGTGAATCTTTCTTAATTCTCTAATTGATTTTAAAAATCGTCACTTCTACCACCACAACTTTTTCCACACCTGTTTCTAAGTTTTCCCTTCATATTCTAAGTAAACTGTTATCTCTCATATCAACTCTATTCTTAATCCATCTCATCTGCATCTCTCTTTAAACTCCAATCTATTTTATGTGCTGCTATCAGGTTAATCTTCCTAAAGCACAACTGTATTCATGTTATTTTTCTGCTAACATTCCCACTTTTCCTAAATAAAACTCTAGCCTTCTTTTTCTAATATAGAAACCTCTGGTTTCAACATCTTCTGTGATCCACTAACCATAAATGGGTTCCAAAGTTGTCAAAATATAGGTGAATGTATACTTTTCAGTCAACTCTTATAACACTGAAAAGTCTCTTAAATAACAATATAAGAATTTTTACAAAGAAATCAATACTTAGTATGCTTTCTGGTTATTTTTCGGGGAAGAAAGTAATTTCTATATTTTACATTTCCTTAAGGAAATATGCTAATAGAGGAATGTTGTAGAGTTGTTTCTATCAACATAAAGTACCATAGTAGATTACACAACAAAAAGAATATGTCAAAAACTAAAATTTTGTTTATCTAAAGCCAAGAAAAATTAGTTAATTTGGAAGGAAAAAAGACAATCATATCACTCTTGGATAGTGGCCAGGAGAACTATAAAACAAGACTGATTTCTTTCTAATAGAATGATTTGGATGCACATGAATAGAGTTTTTATTTCCTAGCCTAACAGGCTTGGAAGATGGAAACATTATATCACCAATTTAGAAAGTTGCTGAATTAGTAAAAATTCAAAATTATAGTCCATTTTAAAAGAAATACTGTTTATTAATGTCGTGTATATGTGTAATAAATCAAACTGTCCCTGGCTTAATTGAATCAATAAGAAAAATATGAGACTAGCTTATCAGCTCCTCTGCAAATGTGGATGTGAAAGTACTGAAAGATGTTTGAAATTTATTTTCTCTCTTAACTGTTTTTAAATCACCCATGACAACTGATTTATTCTATTAATTTGTACTATCTTGAAAATATCTGTAAAGCAAAAGATAAATTTTAATCCAAATTCGAAAAACATTCCATTTTACTATTTTTGCCTTGAATAAATAAAAGAAAGAAACTAATTCTAGTTCTTAGTAACTAGAAGAGTGATTAAATACTAATTTCAAAATGGTAATTAAATTACTTATGATGTATCCTTACATTCCATTTGATTCCACTCAGGATGCTGATATATTGTGGTATGAAATATATTTTTATTTCTAATATAATCAAATATAAAATCAAAAAGGAAACTCAAAACCATCATTGACTACATTATTGTTCTTTTTGTCACTCAAATTAGGTAGAAGAAAAGAGATGAAATATATAAATTTTCTGGATTATTTTACCACACCTAGAGCATGTCATATTTTACATTTAAAAGGTGTGTGTTGTTTTTTTTCTGTTAACAAAGTTACTCATCTCATTAGTACTCAGAGACCAACTTGTCCCTTTCCTTATTTTCTTGGTTTACAGGTAAAATTAAATTATGCTAATTACTTGGTGACACCAAATACTTACAAATATTTAGGAATTGATTTTTGTTTATCTTGAATTCTGAAACTGTTCTTAGCTCAATCTATTCATCCTGCATCCCCTTTTCTTTGCATTTTCTCCTCTATTTTTTAACTCCTACCATATACATGCACACATGCTTTTTCTGTCATGCCCACACTTCAAGTTTCTAGAAACCGCTTTAGGTCATATTTATATTAATTTTCTCTTGTTTATTTTCTTTTTTTCAATCTAGTCTTAAAAACCACATCTGGTTTTTATTTTAATCAGTATTTCTCAGAGAATAACTTCATATTTTACAAGACAAACAATTCTCAATAAACCATAATGATGCAACCTCTAGTAATTTAAACTTTTATTCAATAATTTTTAAAAATATATTTTTATTGATTTCAGAAATGAGAGGGAGAAAAAGATAAGAAACATCAATTCTGAGATAAAAACATTGATAACCTGCCTCATGCATACCCCCCATTGGGGATCAAGCCTGTAACATGGGTTTGTGCTTTTGACTAGAATCAAACCTGGGGCCCTTCAGTTCAAAGGCTGATTCTCTATCCACTGAGCCAAACTAACAAGGGCTTATTCAATAACTAGAGGCCCAATGCATGGATTTATGCACCAGTGCAGCCCCTTGGCTTGGCCTGCAGGATTGGGCCAAAACCGGTTCTCAGACATTACCTGAGGGGTTCCGGATTGCAAGAGAGTGCAGGCCAGGCTAAGGGACCTCACTGGTGCACAATCAGCACCAGGAAGGAACACAAAAGGTTGGTCAACTAGGGAGGGACCACAGGAGGGCTCCAGAGCATGTCCAGCTCATCTCATTCGGTCCCAATTGGCCAACCCAGCAGCAAGCTAACCTACCAGTCAGATTGTCTGCCCCCTGATGGTCAGTGCAAATCATAGCAAGCAGTTGAGCAGCCCAAACATATCATTAGCATATTACACTTTCATTGGTTGAATGGTTAACCGGACACTTAGCATATTAGGTTTTTATTATATAGGATTTTTTTAAATTATATTTTATTGATTTTTTAAACAGAGGAAGGGAGAGGGATAGAGAGTTTGAAACATCAATGAGAGAGACATCGATCAACTGCCTCTTGTACACCCCCTATTGGGGTTATGCCCATAACCAATGTACATGCCCTTAACCAGAATCGAACCTGGGATCTTTCAGTCTGCAGACCGATGCTCTATCCACTGAGCCAAACCAGTTTGGGCTATTATATAGGATTTTAAAATAGCTATTTGTGTAGTTTAACTTGGCAGGCTCTCTCTCTCTCTCTCTCTCTTTTTTTTTTTTAGATAAAGTTTATGTATGAGTAATCAATGTTAAAGCAAATTAATATTTGGAAACCTATATTTTCAGAATGAGAAATGTTGGAAACTAAAAGGAGAAAATGACTCATTATTCTCATTAGCAATTCATTTTTCAGAGTTCACATGTGAAATGACATATGCAAAGTGTTAGGACATTAAGAAATTAGCAGAGCCTATATACTGAAAAACAAAGACAAAAAAAATGTAGCCACTAATACATGAAGCAGCAAATACATATTGAATAAGAGATTACAGACAACTTTTTACAAAAGCTGTGTACTGTTGAAGAGGATATGGTGTTTAGATGTAATTTGGAACAATGGGCCTGGGAAGAGTTTTCAGCATTCAGATGGTATATTTGCAGTCAGACAAATCTGGATTTGAGTTACTGTTATCCTTAATATTGTGTGTTACTTCACATTTTTGAGTCTGTCATATGTAAATATATATATGATACCTACTTACCTTAACAGTTGCTATAAGAATAAAATAAGATAGCTCCTGCTGGTAAGTATCTCAGAGTAAGGGCTCAATAATGTGTACTCTAGTGTATTTCCTTTGAAGAAGGCTAAATGCTGGAGACTGAAGGCAAAAGAATAAATAGGGTGATTTAAAGGCTCTGAATTGAGCTTTTGAAGAGAAGGATAATTGAATAATTATAATGGAAGCACTGTAGGTGAGATTGAGTGAGAACCTACTAAGGGCAGGGAAGTCTAAAAAAAACCAAGAGCAAGGTAATGTTTAGAACCTGGATGAGCCTTATAAACAGGAAAGGTATAGATGAATATAATAAGAAACAGAGAAAGACTAATATATCAAATACTACATAGCAGTACATGCTAGGCAATTTTCTAAGTGTTTTATAAAATTATATAACATATTCTAATTAAGTTGATACCATTGTATTCTCATTTTGCAAATTATGAAACTAGTTTCAGGAATGCTTTGCCAGAACAGAAAGAGAAGTAGAGCAAAACTTGAAATAATTTCAGATCTCCCCAACAGATCCTGCAGAAAAAAATTACAGGGCAAATGGTTCTATCCAAGAGGAAAATTATGATGAAAATTTAAACAATTCTAAATTTTATATGTATATAATATATATCATTTCATTAAAAATTTAGTAAGAACTAACAAGTAATAAAAGGATAGCTCTTCTTTTATCCTTATTTTCTACATGAAGAGAGACAGCATAAAAGAGCTTACGTAAGAAGAGAGAGGCAAGATGGTGACTGGCAAGAAGGTAGAGAGGGAGAGTGTGTGAAAGAGTGAGAGAGCAAAAGAGGTGTGTGTGGATGTGTGTGAAATAGGGACAGTTAGACCCTGCAGTTCTTCCAGGGGATTGCCAATCCTGGCAGTCTTAGATGACAAAACCCCGTGGCTGCCTTAAACACTCTGGGGAGGACACCGGCGGCACACAGACCACGCCATCTTTAAGAACAGAACTGCTTGAGACTAGGATGCTAGCCTTGCCACCACCCAGTCTGCTCTCCAAAGCAAACCAGGACCCTATAACTGCACTGGTAGAAGACCTGCTGCCATAGCTGCAGACCCAGGGACACCAAGACTCCAGGCACAGGGCACAGATTTCTGTGAGTCACAAAGCCAATCCCCATTCCTCACTGCCCCCACAGCAGCAACATATAAACTAGAGACTCCAGGCGCACAATAAGGCTTTCTGCACACACAAAGCAGTGGCAGCTCGGCATGACTTGGAGCCTTGGTGTCTGTCATGGGAAGTTTGTTTTCCGTGACTAGTCTCTATGCCCAGGAAGGGAAACTGAGTGGAATTCGAGCCTATCTGCTTATCCTTAGAGAGGTGGTTTTCTGCGACCAGATCCCATGCCCACACAGGGCAGGAAGACAGTGCTGAACTTGAACCCGGACTTGTGAACTCAGAATTTGTTTTCTGCAACTCATCTCCATAATCAGGCAGAGAATCAGTCCTGAATTTGAGCATAGGTGCACGATCTTGGGGATATTGTTTTCTGTGACCAGCCCCTATACCTGTGCAGGGAGACAGCACTGAGTTTGAGTCTAGGGGTGAAAACTTGGGGAGTTTGTTTCCCATGAACAGACTCTGCACCTTAGCAGAGAAACTGCGGTGAATTTGAATCTGGATATGTGGTCTCGAGGCATTTGTTCCCCATGACCAGATCCTTTACCCACACAGGAAGCCAGTGCTGAATTTGAGCCTGGGTACATGGACACAGGGAGTTTGTTTTCCACAGTCCACACCCACATGACCAGACCCCACATCCACACTAAGTGGCAGTGCCACCTGACTTTGATTCAGAGCAAGCACACACAGAAGGCTGTTTACCGCAGGACAGAAGTGGGCCTCCTGCCAACACAGTGCGACTGAGCAACCCGGTCTCCCAGGCAGATAGGGAACCCTGAATCTCCACACAAGAGGCAGCATTGACCATCAGTGACTAGACTCTCTTCCTCATTATGTGCTCCTGGGATCCCTGATTCCTAGTACATTCACACTAAGAGCCAGTGACTACAATTCTTGGCACATGTGCTGCACAAGGGACCTGATTCTCAGTGTGAGGCAGCGCCAAGAAACAGAGACTCTGATACTTGATTCTCAGTATGTACAAAGGAAGCCTGTGACTCCTGACACGCAATAGGGGATTTTGATTTTTAGCACATGCCAGTGGGTTCTCTGTTTCAGTGTAGCACAGGCAGGGTCCCTGATTCTAGGTGCACACACATGCCACACTAAGCGCCAGTGACTCTGACCCAGGACAAGCATAGCTCCCACCACCCCACAGCAACTGCACGTGTTGGTATCAGAGCTCTTCAGTGACACTTGCAGGGTGCAAAACTCCCACTGCACATGGTCCAGGCCTCTGCATGGTGATAGTCAGAATGGAGAGACGACAAAACAATATCCAGAGAAAAGAAAAAGAGGAATCGCCAAGTAAGGAAATAAGGGCAAAGGAAGCATGCAATATGACATAAAAATAAGAGTAATGGTCTTATAGTTTATATACCAAATGGACGAGAAAATCAACAACCTATGCAAAAATAAGGAAGAAATGAAAAATGATATAGATACAATAAACACCATGGAAGGCTTCAACAATAGACTAGAAGAAGCAGCGGACTGAATCAACGAGTTGGAAGATCAGGTACAGAAACAAGCCCAATCTGAACAGCAACTAGAAAAAAAAATTAAGAAGCCGAAGGAAAGCCTAAGGGAGCTTTGGAACAATGCAAAATGAAATAACATACATATAATAGAGCTGCCAGAAGAATAAGAAGAGCAGCAAGGATTAGAAAATTTATTTGAAGAAATAATGACAGAAAATTTCCCTGATGTGGGGAAGAAAAAGTTACTCAAGAACAAAGAGTCCCAAGCAAGATGAATCCCAAAAGAACCACACCAAGATACATCATAATTACAATGGCAAATGTTTTCGATGAAGAGAGAATCTTAAAGACTGCAAGAGAGAGACAGAGAGTTACCTACAAAGGATCCCCCATCAGATTATCAAATGATTTCTCAATTGAAATACATCAAGCTAGAAAGGAATGGAAGGAAATATACAAAGTGATGCAAAGCATGGGACTCAATCCAAGAATACTCTATCCAGCAAGACTATCAATCAAAATTGAAGGGAAAATCAGGAGCTTCACAGACAAAAAAAAAAAAGGCTAAGGGAGTTAATCACTACCAAACCAGCAATGAAAGAAGTGCTAAAGGGAATGCTGTAAAAGAAGAAACAAAAATGTAAGAAGGTACACAGCCTCAAAAATTAAAAATGGCTACGAACAAGTACCTTTTAATAACTTTAAACATAAATGGACAAAATGCTCCAATCAAAAGACATCGGGTGGCTGAGTGGATAAAAAAATGACCCATATATATGCTGCCTGTAAGAGACCCACCTCAGAACAAGGGACTCATACAGAATGAAAGTGAAGGGATGGAAAAAATATTTTTCAAGCAAATGGAAATGAAAAAAAACCTGGGGTAGCAATACTTATATCTGACAAAATAGACCTCAAAGTGAAGGTCATAACAAGAGATAAGGAAGGCCACTTCATAATACTAAAGGGATCGGTAGGCCAAGAGGATATAACCCTGTTAAACATATATGCACCCAATGCAGGAGCACCCAAATCTTTTGGAGAGATAGACAACAATACAATCATAGTAGGGGACTTTAATACACCATTAACATCACTGGATAAGTTCTCTAAACAAAATATCATCAAAGAAACAACAATCCTAAATGACTCACTAGATCAGATGGACTTAATTGACATCTTCAGAACATTTCACCCCAAAGCTGTGGAATATACTTTCATCTCCAGTGCACATGGGATGTTTACAAAAATAAACCACATACTGGGTCACAAGTAAAGTCTCCACAATGGCATAATATTAAAAATAAACTACAGCCCTTTGGGGCCCTTCCTGTCCCCAGCACCTATTATTTATACTAAAGTTCCCTGTTTTCACAACGAAAAAATAAATAAATAAATAAATATTAAATAAATTAACAATAAAAACAATCCAAAACACTCAAACACTTGGAAGCTGAGTAGTATGTTATTGAATATTAATTGGTTACCAATGAGATCAAAGAAGAAATTAAAAACATTCTGGAAACTATGACAAGAAAAACACAACAATCCAAAACCTATAAGACACAATGAAAGCAGTCCTGAGAAAGAAATTTATAGCTCTACAGGCCTACCTCAAAAACAAGAAAAAAATGGTAGTAAGTCATCTAATACTACAACTCAAAGAATTAGAAAGAGAGCAACAAGATAAGCCCAGAGTGAATAGAGGGGAGGAGAAAATAAAGATTGGAGCAGAAATAAATGAAATAGAGACAAAAAAATACAAAAGATCGATGAAACTAAGAGCTGATTCTTTAAAAGGATAAATAAGATTGATGAACCACTAGCCAGGCTCACCAAGAAGCAAAGAGAGAGGACTCAAACAAATAAAGTCAGAAATTATATAGATAAAATAACATCAAACCCCACAGAAATACAAAGGATTGTTAAAAAACATTATGAACAACTCTCTTCCAAAAAACTGGACAGCCTGGAGGAAATGGACATAGTCCTAGGAAAATACAACCTATTTAAACTCAATGAGGAAGATTCTAAAAATCAATAGGCCAATAACTATGGAAGAAATTGAAGCAGTCATCAAAACTATTCCAGCAAACAAAAGCCCAGGCCCAGAAGGCTTCACAGGAGAGTTATACCAAATATTTAAGGAAGAACTAAAACCTATCCTCCTCAAACTATTCCAAAAAATTCAAGAGGAAGGAATACTTCCAATCTCATTCTATGAAGCCAGCATCACCCTAATACCAAAACCAGATAAAAACAACACAATGAAAGAGAATTACAGGCCAATATCCCTCATGAACATAAATGCCAAAATCCTCAACAAAATTCTGGCAAATTGGATCTGGCAGTACATCAGAAAAATCGTAAACCATCATCAAGCAGGATTTATTGCAGGAATGCAAGGATGGTACAGTATTCACAAATCAATAAATGGAATACATCATATAAACTAATTGAGGGAGAAAAATCACATAGTCATATCAATTGACCAGAAAAAGCATTTGACAAAAATCCAACACCCTTTCTTCATAAAAACTCTCAGCAAGGTGGGAATAGAAGGATCAGATCTCAACATCATAAAAGCCACATATGATAAACCCACAGCCAACTTCATACTCAATGGACAAAAACTAAAACTTTTCCCCTAAGAACAGGAACAAGACAGGGATGCCCTCTCTCACCACTCTTGTTTGACATAGTACTGGAAGTACTAGCCATTGCAGTTTGACAAGAAGAAGAAATAAAAGGCATCCAAATTGGAAAAGAAGTAAAGCTGTCCTTATTCACAAATGACATGATACTATACATAGAAAACCCTAAAGACTCCATCAAAAAATTATTAGACTTATAAATGAATTTGGCAAGGTAGCAGGATACAAAATCAATGTCAAGAAATCTATGTTATTTCTATACACCAATAGTGAACATACAGAGAGACTAAAAAAGCAATCCCATCTACCATCGTACCAAAAAAAATTAAGATACCTAGGAATAAACTTAGCTAAGGAAGTAAAAGATCTATATACAAAAAATAACAGGACACTGAAAAAAGAAATAGAGGAAGATATAAACAGATGGAAGAACATACTGTGTTCATGGAATGGTAGAATCAACATCATCAAAGTATCCATACTACCTAAAGCAATCTAAAGATTCAATGTAATCCTCATTAAAATGCCAATGGCATATTTCACAAACCTAGAAGAAACTCTCCAAAAATTCATCTGAAATTAAAAAAGACCCCGAATAGCTGCAGCAATCTTGAGAAAAAAGAACAAAGTAAGTGGGATCTCAATACCAGGTATCAAGCTGTATTACAAAGCCACTGTTCTCAAAACAGCCTGGCACAAGAACAGACATATAGATCAATGGAATAGAATAGAAAACCCAGAAATCGACACAAACCACTATATCCAATTAATAATCGACAAAGGAGGCATCAACATACAATGGAATCAAGACAGTCTCTTCAATAAATGGTGTTGGTAAAATTGGACAGATACATGCAAAAAATATGAAACTAGACCACCAACTTACACCATACACAAAAATAAACTCAAAATGGATACAGGACTTAAACGTAAGACGGGAAATTATAAAAAATACTAGAGAAATCCACAGGAAGCAAAATCTGAGACATATGCCAAAGGAACTTCTTCACTGATACTGCTCCTAGACAATGAAAAAATAGAGAAAATAAACAAATGGGACTACATCAAAATAAAAAGCTTTTGTACAGCAAGGAGACTACCAACAAAACAATAAGAAAGACCACTACATGGGAGAATATATTTGCCAATGTTATCACTGATAAGGTTTTAATATCCAACAACAACAACAACAAAAAAAACAACTCATACAACTCAAGAAAAGGAAGATAAACAATCCAATCAAAAAATGGGCAACAGAACTAAATAGAAACTTTTCTAAAGAAGACAGAAGGAAGGCCAAAAACATGCTCAAAATCATTATCTAAGAGATGCAAATCAATATGACAATGCAATACCATCTCACACCTGTCAGAATGGCTATCATCAATAAATCAGTAAATGACAAATGTTGGCAACGATGCAGAGAAAAAGGAACACTGGTGCACTGCTGATGGGAATACAGATTGGTGCGGCCACTGTGTAGAACAGTATAGAGTTTCCTCAAAAACTAAAAATGGAACTCTCATTTGACCCAGTAATACCACTTCTAGGAATATATCCCAAGAACCTGAAACATCATTCAGAAAGGATATATGCACCCTTATGTTCATAGCAGCACAATTTACCATAGCTAAGATTTGGAAACAGCCTAAGTGCCTATCAAAAGATTAGTGGATTCAAAAACTGTGGTACATCTACACAATGGAATACTATTTTGCTATAAAAAAGAAGGAATTTCTACCATTTGCAGCAGCATGGGTGGAACTGGAGAGCAGTATGCTAAATGAAATAAGTCAGTCAGAAAAAGATAAATATCATATGATCTCACTCATTTGTGAAATATAATGAACAACATAAACTGATTAACAAAAACAGTTCCAGAGACAGAGAAACATCAATCAGACCATCAAACCTGGAAGGGAATGTAGGGAAGGGTGGGGGTAAGAGGAAGAGGTCAACCAAAAGACTTGTATGCATGCATATGGGCCTAACCAATGGACACAGACAATGGCAGGTGGGGGGGGGGAATGAATGGGAGGGAGGGGGGTTATGGGGGAATAAGGACACATATGTAACACCTTGATCAATAAAGTAATTTTTTTAAAGACATTAAAAGAAAGGAGCGTAAGTAACTTTTCTAAGGTAATAAAGCTTGTAATAAATTAGAATAATTAATATGGAGCCTGAGCTTTTAATCACTGTTGTCTTCAATAGTGAATATATTTTCATAAGGAGAGTGTCCCTAACCTCCCTCACTTCTTCAAGTATGCAGCACCTTAAAGTGAAGTATGCAAGTTGATAGAGCTGGTTCACATGCAGAAAATATACCAGAAAGCCCTCCAGGTCTGGAGAGAAACTTGCTGAGATAAAAACACCACCCCAGCTCCAGAAGAAATTCATTTCCATTACCTGTGATAGTAACACTAGTTCTGAATTTATATACTGTATATGAACCAAAAATGACAAACATTTGGAGAAAACATGAGAGGATCAAGGTGAAGGCACCAGAAAATTGACCCATAAGGAAAAGATGATCCAAAAATGCAAAATGTTTATTTCGAACTCTAACTATAATTTTTATTCTCATTCAACAAATACCCTGAATACCTATTACATGTCAGACTCTGGTTTGTGGTACTAAATGCCATACTAAAAACCCACCCCCATTTTTTTTAAAAATGAGAGCTACCCAGGAAGTTTATTTGAAATTATGTTGCATTGTAAAAAACCACAATCACAGAAAATGGAGCAGAAAAAAAAATAATTCAAATAGTTATTAGAAATAAAAAATAAGTTGCCTGAGTAAATAATTTAGCAAAATGGTTAGGTAATAAACTGAACATGGCTAAAGGACAAATAAATGATTTGGAATATCGCAGCATTCAAAAGTAGAACAAAAATCTGGAGAGAGATTATAGAAAAGTGTTAAATGCTATAGAAGATTAATTCAGATGGTTCATTCTTCACTGCAGAAGAGAATATGAGGGAAAAAGAGAGAGCAAAGAACACTTAACAAGTTGAATAAGAATCCAAGCCTTAAGATTAAAATGATCCACATCTTGGTGAAACCTCTACTAGTAAACTCAAAGAATTAAAAGAAAATTCTGAAAGTTTAAAAATTAAGTTTTACAAATTGCTTATAACAGGACTAGAATGAGACTGCCATCAGATATCTCATTAGGGAGCACTTGGTGCTAGAAGAAAATGCCAAAATTTCTACAAAGGTCTGAGCAAAATTACATTAACCCAAAATATGTACCAGTCAAAATATCATTCACTCACAAGTTTAAATAAAAATATCTTTACACAAACAAGAACTTCAAAGGTCAAATGGCTATAGACCCTTTGAAAAAAGAATTATGGCAGCAAAACAAAAATTTTCTAAGAGAAAATATGGGATACAAAAAAAATCAATGATGAAATATTATTCAATGAAAATAAGACCCAATTACTGATATGTAGAACATATGTATGAATCTCTAAACATAATGCAAAGTGAAAGAAACCATACTCAAAAGGCTACATACATGGAAAAGACAAATCTATAGGTACAGTAATCAAATCATGGTTACCAGGACCTGGGGCAAGTGCTGACTAGAAAGGGGCACAAAAGGATTATTTGGGTAATAGAGCTGTTCTATATGTTGATTGTGAAGTGGTTACACCACCATATGCTTTTGTTAAAATTCATAGAACTGCACCAAAAAAAATAACAAAGTAGATTATGTAAATTATGCCTCATAAATAAATAAGTACATTCATAGATACACATATAAATTAGTGCTAATGGAAAAAAATTAGTGCTAATGGGAGTGAACAATGGAGACTTAAAAACTGATTAAATATATATTTCTCAATCTTGAAAATTTTAAAAATAATCTTGAATTAAAATCCCAAATTATTACATCATTGAAGGTGGGAAATAGAAGTTTATGAGGATGAAAAATAAGTTTGTTGAGATTATTACTTTATTTGGGGGAAAATAGATATACTAATATATTCTAGATGTTGATAAAGATTATCTACATATTTTAGATTAAACCCCTAGAAGAATAGAAATTGAATTCATAGCTTCCAAAATAGATGAAGAAAATAGTAATTAGAAGGAAACCTAATTAGAAAGTAAAATATATGGCTTTTTACTGGCTGGGTGGTTTATACAGTGGAGCATTGTCACATACACCAAAAGATTGTGATCTGTCACTAACTAGTTTGGCTCAGTGAATAGAGCAAGAGCCTGTGGACTGAAGGGTCCTCGGTTAGATTCTGGTCAAGGACACATGCCGGGATTGTGGGCGCAACCCCCAGTGGGGGCCATGCAGGAGGTAGCCGATTGATGATTCTCTCTCATCATTGATTTTCCTATCTCTCCCTCTCCCTTCCTCTCTAAGATCAATAAAAATATTTTTAATAAATCTTTACTGTTCAGTTTATTGCAGATATTCCTCTTTTTCTTTCCCCCATAGCTCCCCTCCACCTGATTCCTCACCTCCCCACCCCATGCCCTTACCCCCCCGCCACTGTCCTCATCCATAGGTGTAAGATTTTTGTCCCAATCTCTTCCTGCACCCCTCACTCCTCCTTTCCCCTGAGAATTGTTAGTCTACTCCCTTTTTATGCCCCTAATTCTATTATATTCACCAGTTTATTCTGTTCATTGGATTTTTTTTATTCACTTAATTTTTATATTCACTTGTTGATAGGTAGGTATTTGTTATCACTTTGTTGTTCATAACTTTTATCTTTACCTTTTTATTTTTCTTATTCTTCTTAAAGAAAACCCTTCAGCATTTCATATAATCCTGATTTGGTGGTGATGAACTCCTTTAGCTTTTTCTTATCTGTGAAGCTCTTTATCTGACCTTCAATTCTGAATGATAGCTTTGCTGGGGAGAGCATTCTTGGTTGTAGGTTCTTGCTATTCATCATGTTGAATATTTCCTGCCACTCCCTTCTGGCCTGCATAGTTTCTGTTGAGAAATCAGCCTACAATCGTATGGGTACTCCCTTGTAGGTAACTAACTGTTTTTCTCTTGCTGCTTTCAAGATTCTCTCTTTGCCTTTTGCCTTTGGCATTTTAATTATGATGTGTCTTGCTGTGGTCCTCTTCGGATTGCTTTTGTTTTTGTGCTTCCTGGACTTGTAAGTCCATTTCTTTCACTAGGTAGGGAAAGTTTTTAGTCATTATTTCTTCAAATAGGTTTTCAGTATCTTGCTCTCTCTCTTCTTCTGGCACCCCCATAATTCTGATGTTGGTATGCTTGAAGTTGTCCCAGAAGCTCCTTACACTATCTTCACATTTTTGGACTCTATTTCTTTTTGTTTTTCTGGTTGGGTGTTTTTTGCTTCCTCATATTTCAGATCTTTGGTTTGATTCTTGGGGTCCTCTAGTCTGCTGTTGGATTTCTGTATATTATTCTTTTTTCCAGACAGTGTATGCTTAATTTCTTACTGGTCCTTTTCCATTTTTTTGGCATTCTCATTAAGATCTTTGAATGTCTCACTTAAGTTTTTCAGAGGTCTTACTAAGTTTGTTGGTGGTTTGTAGAATATTCTCGAGTAACCTTATAAATGTGGGTTTAAATTCTATGTCCAGTCATTTGCTTTCCTCCATTTCTTTCATTCATGACATGTTTCTTGGTCTCTGCATTTTGGCTGTTTCTCAGTGTTGATGGAGTGCTTTGTGTGCCAGTTCTCCTTAGGGCCCAGTAGCTCCACCTCCCCAATCACTTAAAGTGGACACTCTTGGTGCACCCCTTTGTGGGCTGGATTCACAGTCTTGTTGTAGTTAAGCTTTGATTGCTATTGGTATACTGGGAGGAATTGATCTTCAGGCCAATTGACTGTGAGGATTAGCTGTGTCTATTAATGGAAGAACTGCTCTGCTGGAGACACCCCTATGGGGCAGAACGTGCTTCAGTGGGGCTTTGGTGCTTACCGAGTCTGCCCCTTGAGTGTGTCATTTATGTATGCGAGGAGTTGAAATCTGGTGTCATCTCACACTGACCTCTAGGTACACTGGTTCCTGGATCTCCAAGGAGGTGCAAGTCAGCTAGTGTCTGAGGCCACCCAGCAGGAGCTACAGGAAGATTCACCAATTTTTCCTCTTTGCTTGGAGTTTGGAAGATTTAGAGTTGTCTGACCCAGTTGCAATTTGTTAGGTTAAGCTGCCAGAGGGCAGGCCATTCATATGCAAAAGTCGTCGCACAGCTGGGTGGGTTTGTAAATTGGGCAGGGCGGGGTCTCAGGGAATCACTAGGCTAGGGCATGGAAAACAGCAATGGCTGCCCGTCAGCCCTCTCTGCTGCATTCTGTTCAGTGTTTTGTGTCTCGCGCCCCAGCGCAATAAACAATGATTCCAGTACACAACTGCGAGAAAGCTACCCTTCCTTTCTGACCTGATGGCAGACAGTCCAGTTTCTTCCTGTATGAGTCTGGGTCCCCAAAATCTCACCAGAAACTGGAGTTCAGAGAGTTGGGACCTTGTAACTCCCTCCCAATTGAAAAACAACAGTGCACGCCAGCCCAATTCACGCACATCTTTGTATCTGTGCCTTTCTGAGCCTCTGCACATCCTACCAGGACTGAATGCACTTTTGTATTTCCTTCTAGTTGTAGAACTTCCACTCTACTAGCTTTCCCATGGTTCTGGGGGATAGTTGTTTTGTCTTTTAGTTGTAGTTTTGGTGGGTTGCAAGAAACAGCACATATGGGTGTATTCCTTATGCCGCCATCTTGGTTCTCCAATAAAAATATTTAAAAATAAAATAAGATTGTGATTTGATTCTCAGGTAGGGCATATACAGTTTCTGTGTACAATTCCTGGTTGGAACACATGCAGAAGACAAGCTATTGATTTTCTCTCTCACATTGATGTCTCTCTCTCTCCCTCTCTCTTTAAAAATCAATAAAGATACATCTTGGATAAGGATGTAAAAAATAAAGAAAAAGGAAAATAGCCCTAACTGGTTTGGCTCAGTGGATAGAGCATCAGCCTGCAGACTCAAGGGTCCCAGGTTCAATTCCAGTCAAGGGCATGTACCTTGGTTGTGAGCCCATACCCAGTAGGGAGTGTGCAGGAGGTGGCTGATCGATGTTTCTAATTATCTATCCCTCTCCCTTTCTCTCTGTAAAAAATCAAAAAGATATATTTTTAAAAAAGAAGGAATATAGAAAAGACCAAAAAGTTTTGTTGAAAGAACAATAAAAACTAAAGATGGAAAAAATAATTTCATACAGATTAGTCATCCTAGCTAATAAAAGAGGGATATGCTAATTGACTGTACCTCCACTACACCCACAAGCCATACCCACCAGCCATGCCTACCAGCTAATTAGAGCGAGAAGGCAAATTAATCCAACCAAGATGGCTACGGCCACAGAGAGAGCAGGAGGGAGGCTTAGGCCTGAAAACCATCATAGGCCCCTCGCCTAGGCCACCCCACCCTGATCTGGGACACCCTTCAGGACAAACCAGCTGGCCCCCACCTGTGCACCAGGCCTTTATCCTATCTAATAAAAGAGTAATATGCAGATTGACCATCACTCCAACACATAAGATGGCTGCCCCCATGTGGTCAAAAGATCCTGCCCTCAGGTGAACACAAGATGGCCACCACAAGATGGCCAGCATGGGAGGGCAGTTGGCAGGGATTAGCCTGTAAGGGAGGGCAGTTGTGGGTAATCAGGCCAGAAGGGAGAGGACAGTTGGGAGGGATCAAGCCTGCAAGGGAGGGCAATTGGGAGTGATCAAACCTGCAGGGGAGGACAGTTAGAGATGATCGGGCTGGCAGAGGAGGGAACTTGTGGGTGACCAAGCCCACAGTGTAGGGCAGTTAGAGGCAAACATGCTGGCAGGGGAGCAGTTAGGCATCAATCAGGCTGGCAGGGGAGTGGTTAGGGGGTGATCAGGCTGGCAGGCAGAAGCAGTTAGGGGCAATCAGGAAGGCAGGCAGAAGAGCAGTTGAGAGCCAGCAGTCCTGTATTGTGAGAGGGATGTCTGGCAGTCGGAAATCCCTCAAGAGGTCCCAGATTGGAGAGGAAGCAGGCTGGGCTGAAGGACACCCCATCCCAGGCACAAATTTCATGCACGAGTCCTCTAGTCATCTATAAATATAAAAGCCTAAGCAACCAGCCAACCAGCCAGTAGCTATGACTGAGCAATGACCACCAGAGGGCAGATGTTCAACACAGGAGCTGCTGAGCTACAGCTACTTTGCAGAGTGCCCTCTCCCAGTCCAGGAATCCTCAGGATGTTGGAGAGCCTATTTCAGTCCAATCCTTGCAGGCCAGGCCAAGGGACCCCACTCATTCCGCAGACAGCCTTTGAGCCCTGGCACTGCCCCCAAGTGCAGCCAGCCAGAGAGGGATTGAGGGAGATTGGCTCCAGGGTGTGTTGGCCCATCTCACCCAGTCCCTCCCTGCCAGCTACCTTCTAATTCATTTCCTTTCAATATGCACAAATCTGCGCACCAGGCCTCTAGTAAGAAATAAGAATGTTAGCTTTTCATAGTAAAAAACAGACCCTAAAAACAGTTAAAATTAAATATACACATACAGAAATTAAATTTAGTAATATGCTGTTTGAAAAAAATATAAAATTGCCAAGAGCAGTTTGGCTCAGTGGATAGAGCGTTGGCCTGCAGACTGAAGGGTCCCAGGTTCAATTCGTGTCAGGGGCATATACCTTGGTTGCAGGCACATCTCCAGTGTGGGGCGAGCAGGAGGCGGCTGATCGATGTCTCTCTCTCATCGATGTTTCTGACTTTCTGTCCCTCTCTCTTCCTCTCTGTAAAAAATCAATAAAATATATTTTAAAAAATAAAAAATAAAAAAATTAAATTATATAATCTGATCATCTTACTAGATACCAAAAATATAATATTTAATGAGTTAATATTCATTCTTAATAAAAATAAAATAAATTTAGTTTGTTGAGACTTATAGGAAAACTTCATTATTTGATATAGGGCAACACAACATACCTGCAGAACATCACATTTAATGTGGTACACTAAAAAGAGAGTCACTGCTTCATTCAACTTTGTTACCTCAAGTTTTAGTCAATAAAATAAATGAAAAAAATTACATGATGGCACCTGTAGGACTAAAGATTATAGCTAATCTCAACCTAATAATTGCTCCTACCAAGATTTTCTTTGACTGTTACGTCTTTTTATTTTAATAGTTTTATAAGTACATTGTTCTAAACAGTTTTATTTCTAATTCCTTGTTCAAATGTGTTAAATTTGCTGTTAAAAAAATTATTGGTTTTCCCTACATATCAGCCTGCCTTCCATCAGCCATCAACTGTGTCTTTATTGAAGGGTTGCCAGAACTTGCTTTGCCCACACATGGAGGACTAGAATTAATATCCCTTGAGGGAAATTGCTTAACCAATGATTGAAGAGAGTTAATAAATGCCAGAACTTCCCCATCCCTCTCCTTGGCTGGGATAATGCTAGTGCATTTGTTTTACACTTTTTCCCCAGAGTTTCTCTAGAATTATATTGCATCTTTCATTGACTACCTTTTCTTCCCTCTCCTAGCCATGTTCCTTGCAACTCCCAATAACTTGCTTGCACTGAAATCTTTGGCACAGAGTCTGTGTCTGAAAAGCATAACCTATGCATAAACATAAATAGTAATAATCATACATATTGAAATACATTTCATTTGTTTCATTTTTTAATGTTAGCAGAGTCTAAAACTTATTTTCAAAATGATTTAACTAAAAAAATGCAGAGAAAGCAAATGTGGCAAAATGTTGAAAAACAGTGGATCTAAATAAAAGTCATAGGGATATTCCATTGTGATAGTTTTGTATATCTTAAGTTTCAAATTTTTCAAGACATAAAGTTGGAGAACATTCTGAATGACTTTTGGTTTGAATATGGCAGCATCAAGTCAGCATTTCCCTTCCCTTCATGGAAGGCATCCAAAAACAAGGAAAATAAACAGCACAAATTCCTTTGAAATTCCACTTCCAATGGTGAAATTGGGAGATAAACAAAATTCAATATCACAAAACAGGTCAAAGGACTTCCCAAAATGAAAAAAAGAAAAATGAAGGAGGAGGGAAGGAACAGAAAAAACAATTGGCAGATGAAGGACATTCTCCAGAAAATTGATATCATGGAGTAGAAGAAAATTATAACTGGAAGTTTTGCCACACATTGTAAAACTTAATGATATATGTACTTCTGTGAATGAAAAGCACGATCATAAAAGCTAGAGCTTAGTGTAGAGATTGTAAAGATGTGAAAAAGAAAGCTATAAATAGACATGAAGGTGACATTGGAAGGAACACAACAGTGAATAAGATACTAATTAAAAGATAGCAAAAATTTTTAAAGGGGGAATATGAATAAAATGGATATCAAGGAAACGTTTTAAATGATAGTTAAAACAGGCAAAGAAACTCTACAATACTGAAGGTCTCAAAGCAGCAAACCAAAATAATAGAAATAAACAATTATTTTAAATATAAATTATTTTTCAATACAATTAAAAAAGTAATTTTCAGAATTAAACTTCTCCAGACTTTTAATTGTAGAATTTAATGTGCAATTAGGCTTGGCAGATATTGTAAATAATGCTGCAATTAATAATAGGGGTGCAAGTATTCTTTCAAATTAACATTTCAGGTTTCTTTGGATAGATTACCAGAAATTGATTCAGTTATAAAGCAGTTCCATTTTTAATTTTTGAAGAAACTCCATACAATTTCCCATGGTGGCTGCATCAGTCTGCATTCCCACCAACAATGCACTGGGGTTCCCTTTTCTACTCATCCCCATCAACACTTAACTGTTGATTTATTGATAATAGCCATTCTGACAGGAGTGAGGTGATACCTCATCAATGATTAGTGACATTGAGCATCCTTTCAAATGTGTATTGTCCATCTGTATGTCCTCTTTGGAGAAATGGCCTTTAAGGTCTTTTGTCCACTTTTTAATTACATTGTTTGTTTTTGGTGCTGAGTTGTATACGTTCTTTATAAATTTTAGATATTAACCCCTTTTCAGATGTATCTATCATTGGCAAATATGTTCTCCCATTCAGCAGGTTGTCTTTTCATTTTGTTGATGGTTTTCTTCGTTGTGCAAAAAAAACTTTTAAATTAATGTAGTCCTATTTGCTTATCTTTTCTTTTGTTTCCCTTGACTAAGGAGTTATATAAAAAAAAAAAAATGTTGCTCTGAGAAATGTCCAATAATAATATACTGCCTATGTTTTCTTCTAGGACTTTTATGATTTCAAGTATTACATTTAAGTCTTTAATCCAGTTTGAATTTATTCTTGTGTATGGTATAAGAAGTTGGTCTAGTTTTGGTTTTTTTGCATGAATCTGTCTAATTTTCCCAACACCATTTATTGAATACAATGTCTTTACTGCATTGTATGTTCTTGCCACCTCTATCAAACATTAATTGACCAGAAAGCCATGAGTTTATTTGTGGGTTTTCTATTCTATTCCCTTGTTATGTATGTTTATTTTCATGTCAGGATCATGTTGTTTTGACTACTATGACTTTGCAGTATATTTTGATATCAGGTATTATGATTCTTCCAACTTTGTTCTTGTTTCACAAAGATTGTTGTGGCTATTCATGTTTTCCTGTAGTTCCAGATAAATTTTTGAATTATTTGTTCTGGTTTTGTGAAATATGCCATTGGTATCTTGATAAGAATTGAATTGAAACTATAGATTACTTCAGGTAGTATGGACATTTTAACAATATTAATCTTCATATCCATGAGCATATTATATGCTTCTATTTATCTGAATCTTCAATTTTTTTCTTTACTATCGTATCATTTCCTGAGAACAGGTCTTTCACTTCCTTGGTTAAATTTATTCCTAGGTATTTGTTAATGCATTTGTAAATAGGTCTGTTTTCTTAGTTTCCCCTTCTGATAGTTCATTATTGGTATAAAAAAATTCAACCAATTGCTGAATATTTATTTTGCACCCTGCTACTTCACTGAATTTACTTATCAGTCCTAGTAGTTTTGGATGAACTCTTTCAGGTTATCCATATACAGTATCATGTCATCTGCAAATAATAGCTGTTTTATTTCTTTCTTTCTAATTTTATTACTTTTTATTTCTTTTTTTGTCTGATTCCTGTGACTAGGACTTCTAGTGCTATGTTGAGTAACAGTGGTGAAAGCAGACAAATCTGTCTTATTCCTGATCTTAAGGAAAATTATTTTAGTTTTTTTCCCATTGAGTATGATGTTAGCTGTGCATTTGTCATATATTCCCTATATTATGTTGAAATTTGTTTCTTTTATTCCCATTTTGCTGAGAGTTTTTATCATAAATGGGTGCTGTGTTTTATCAAAAGCTTTATCTACATCTATGGATATGAATATAATTTTTTAATGTGGTGTAGCACATAAATTGCTTTGCAGATATTGGACCAACTTTGCATCCCTGAAATAAAGCTTACTTGGTCATGGTGTATAATTTTTTAAATGCACTGTTGAATCCAATTTACTAATATTTTGTTGAGGATTTTAGCCACTATGTTCATTAGGGATATTGGCCTATAATTTTTTTCTTTGTAATATCTTTATGTGGTTTTGAAATTAGGATAATGCTGGCATCATAAAATAAGCTTGGGAATCTTCCCTTCTCTTGAACTTTTTGGAATAATTTGAGGACAGGTATTAGTTTATCTTTGAATGCATGGTGAAATTCTCCAGTGAAGCCATCCTGTCCAGGACTTTTGTTTTTCTGGGAAGTTTATTGATTACTGCTTTAATTTCAATAATTGTAATCAGTCTTTTCAGACTTTGTATTTCTTCTTTTGTTTGTTTCAAGTGCCAGTATTATTTTAAATCTTTATTTTTGAAAGTATTACAGATGTCCCCTTTGGGCTTTTTGGTTGTTTTTTTCCTCCCATTGACCCTCTCCTTCTGCACCAGCCCTCCCAAGCCTTCTGCACACTATTGGCCATATCCATGGGCCATGCATATATGCATATAAATTCCCCAGTTAATTTCTTCCTCGTAATCCCCTCCCCAGCCCCAACTTCCCTCTGAAATTCATCAGTCTGTTCATGGTTTTATGTCTCTGAAGCTATTTTGTTCATCAGTTCATTTTGTTCATTAGATTCTACATATGAGTGAGATCATATGATACTTATCTTCTCTGATTGGCTTATTTGTGTTTCTTCTTGATTTAGTTTTAGGAGATTGTATGTTTCTAAGAATTTATCCATTTTATCCAGGTTGTCCTATTTATTGGCATATAGTTCTTCATAATATTTTCACATAATCTTTTGTATTTCTTTAGTATCAGTTGTTACTTCTCTCATTTTAGTCCTGATTTTATTTATTTGGATTTCCCACCCCCTCTCTCTCTCCTTCCTTTCTCCTTCCCTCCCTCCCTCCCTCTCTCTTTTTTATGAGTCTGATTAAAGATTTTCCCATCTTGTTTATCTTTTCACAGAGTTATATCTTGGTTTCATTGATCCTTTATATTGTTTTTAGACACTATTTGGTTGATTTCTGATCATTGTATTTCCTTTCATCTACTCAGTTTAGATATTTTTTTCTTGTTCTTTTTCAAGTTAGTTTAAGTATAAAGTTAGATTGTTTATTTGATATTTTTCTTGTTTCTTGAGATAAGTCTATGATGCTATGAATTTCCCTCATAAGACTGCTTTTACTTTGTCCTATTGTTTTCAGGTTTCTGTGTTCTCTTTTCAACTGTTTCAAGGTATCTTTTGATTTATTCCTTGATCTCATCATTAAGCTATTTATTATTTAGTAGCATGTTATTTACCTTCCTTCTCTTTGTATTTTTCAATTTTTTCTTTGTTATTGAGTTCTAGTTTCATACTATTATGGTTGATACTTGATATGATTTTAATCTTCTTAAATCTATTGAGACTTGTTTTGTGTCTTAACATGTGGTTTACCCTAGAAAATGTTGCATGTGCACTTGAAAAGCATGTATATTCCATTGTTTTGGAATATACATGGGGTGCAATGCTCTGAATATATCAATTAAATCTATTTGATCTAATCATGTAAAGCTGCTGTTTCCTTGTTGATTTTCTGTCTTAAAGATCTATGCATTGTGTTAATGGAGTATTAAAATCCTCTACTATTACTCTATTACTGTTGATCTCTCTCTCTTTGTGTCCATCAAGATTTGCTTCATGTATTTAGGCACTCCAATGTTGGGTGCAGAAATGTTTACAAAGGTTATATCCTCATGTTTGATTGCTTCCTTTATCATTATCCAGTGTCCTTCTTTTTTCTGTTTTTATAGACTTCATTTTAAAATCCATTTTATTTTATATAAGCACTGCTACCCAGCTTTTTATTTTCACTTCCATTTGCATTTGCATGAAATAACTTTTTATTTCTTTATTTTTGCCTGTATGGACCTCTTGTAGAAGCATATATATTGTTCTTGGTTTCTTATTCATTCAGCTACCCTGTCTTTTGACTGGAATATTTAAATAATTTACAATTAAAGTGATTATTGATAAATATGTACTTATTACCATTTTGTTATTTATAAGTATTTATTTTTCTTTTTCTAAAAGAAGAGCCTTTAACTATTGTTGTAATACTGGTTTGGTGATAATACATTTTTTTAGTCTTGTCTGGGAAACTCTTTATATCTCCTTCAATTTTATATGATAACCTTGCTAGTTAAAGAGTCTTGGTTGCAGGTCCTTGCTTTTCATCACTTTGAATATTTCATGCCAATCCCTTCTAACTTGAAATGTTTCTATTGAGAAATCAGCTGACAGTATGATAAGAGTAACTGTCTCTTCCTACATATAAGATTATCTTTGTCCTTAACCTTTGCCCTATTAATTATGATGTTTCTTGGTGTAGGTCTATTTAAGTTTATCTTGTTTGGAACTGTGCTTCCTGGATTTGTGTGTCTTTTTCTTCACCAGGTTAGTGAAGCATCTAACCATTATTTCTTCAAATAGGTTCTAAATCCTTTGCTTTCTCTCTTCTCCTTCTGGTACCCCTATGATGCCAGTGTTGTTGTACTTCATGTTATCCCGTAGGTCCCTTAAACTATACTGCTCTGATTGGGTATTTTCTGATATCTTGTCTTTCAAATCACTGATTCAGTCCTCTGCTTCATCTAACCTACTCTTTATTCCTTTATGTGTATTCTTCATTTCAGATATTGCATTCTTCATTTCTGACAGCTTCTTTTTTATGGTTCCTATGTCCTATTTCATGCTTGCTATCTCCTTTTTGAAATTCTCTCTAAGTTCCTTGAACATCTTTAAAACCATTTTTTTTAACTCTATATCTGGTAAATTACTTGCCTCTATTTCATTTACTCCTTTTTTTCTGGATATTTCTCCTGCTCTTTCATATAGGTCATGTTTTTTGTCTTGCCATTTTGGCTGCCTCTATATTTTTGTTTCTGTATATTAGGTAGATATATATGTCTCCTAGTCTTGGTAAAGTGGCCTTAAATAGTAGGTGTCCTGTGGAACCTAGTGGTGCAGTCTACTTGATCACCTGAACTGGGTGCTCTAAGAATGCCCCCTGTGTTGGTTGTGTGAGGCCTCCTGTTGTAATTTTGTTGTTGTTAATCCTCACCAAGAATATTATTTCTATTGCTTTTCTGTAGAAAGTAGAAAGAGGTGAGGGAGACATTGATGTGAGAGAGACACATTGATCTGTTTTCTTCTGCACACACACAAACTGGGCCAGGCATCAAACCTACAACCAAGGTACGTGTCCTTGGCCATGAATTGAACCTCAACCATTTTTGCACTGGCCAATGCTCTAACCACCTAGTCATACCAAGTCAGAGCTGTAATTGACTCTTTTTTTTTTTCTGTTGGCCCATTTGTTTATGGAGTCGACCCCAGGCTGATTGACTGTGAAGATCAACCCAAACCACAATGTATGTGCTGCTATGCTGGTGCTGACCACACAAAAGAGAATTTGCCTCAGTTGTATTTGCCACTTGTGAAGCTAATTGGATCTTGCTCTGATGTTGTCTAAAGCTTGCCACTGGATGGGTTTGTTCTGGGACATTTGTAGGAACTTTACTGCAGATAAATGTGAGACACTGTCTGTGACTCGCCCTGTGCTACCTAATGGGAGCAGCCAAACCATCCACAATTTGTGGCTGCTTCAGCTGAGCTTGGGTGTGTGTGGGAAGGACCTACCTGCTCACCAAGACCAGCTTCCACTAGCACCAAGCCTAAGGGATGGTCAGCAAAAGGCCCAAGGCACCATGAGATATGCCTCTACATGCTGCCTGCCTGATAGGCTCAATCTCTGAAGGAGCCTCTAGTGGTACTCAAGTTGCATGAAGTGAATTCTCATTGAGTCATCAGGTAGTATCAAGTGGTGTTCACCAGATTGCTGGGTGTGAAGCCACTCAGCAAAACTCCTGGGGTATATTAATGCTAGCTGCCACCAATGGGTATCTGCAGACATCTGTAGTGGGCAAGGTGTCAGGGAGTTGTAAGGGTAAAGCTAGCAGAGTTTATCATATCCATATGGACAAAGATTTGGCCATGTGAAGGAAGAGCTCTGCACCAGTGGGATATGCAAGGGAAAAATAGTCCTTTTCCTAGAGCCGCACAACTCAGTCTATCTCAGATTCTTCCTGGACCTCCTGGAGAGCCCAAATTCAGAGGCAAGGCTTCTGAGAATGTGTAGGGTGGAGCTCATGGATCTCCTGTGAGGGGAAGGTCCAGTCAGGCTCGCAGGAAGACCAGAGAATGGCTCCAGCCCAGAGCCACACAACTCAGTCACTGACACCCCCCAATTCTGTCTGATCTCTACACACAGGCCCTAAGCAGCTGACTACTCTGCAGGGCTTAAGCACAACAGGTTGGGATATATAGAGAGTCCAAGATGGGACCATTGCAGGGTGGGAAGTTCAAGGTGGGACTATTGCAGGGTGGAAAGTCTGCGCTGATGCCATAAGGAGGGGAGTGTATCATCCCCTCCTTTTGCATCTGTGGTATGGGAGAGTGACTCAGCACAGGGATCCTGGCAGTTGTCCCTTCAGCTCTCTCTCCAGAGCCATAAATTCCAATCTGTTCTCATAAGACTTTAGTCTGTCCTACCTTCCCTCCGACCAGAGCCCAGAGTGAGTGGCTACAAATGAAATTTTGTGTGCTGGCACTTTCTAATAGTACCTGGGTTTCTAGCTGACTTATATTTCTCCCTGGTGGATAGAATCCCCACTAATTTTCAAAGCCAGATATTTTGTGGGCACCTCTTCTTGGCTCTGGAGCTCTGGGCTGAACAGCCCAGCATAGAGATGAAACCCCATGTTCCTCAGAGAACACCTTTGCAGCTAAGATATTCCTTGGGAATCTCAGGCAGCACCCAGGAGAGCAGGCCCAGTTTTTTATGCATCTCGTCTTTCCTACCAGTTTCAATATAGTTCCTTCTATAAGATTTCTGTTCAGCAAGACTTTGGTTGTTTATTCAGGTTTATTGTACTATATTTTAGTTGCAATTCTAGTTTGGTCCTGGGAGGAGATGACTATAATTTCTATCCACTCCACTGCCATCTTGGATTCTTCAGTTAGGTTTCATTTCAGACTTTATTCATCAGTTCCAGAATGTATACTTTATTCTTTCTTATGGATCTTAATTATTGGTGAAATGTTTTATTTTGTTCATTTTTTATTTTAATTTCTTGAAAATATGTATAACCCTATCTAATAAAAGAGAAACATGCAAATTGACCATACCTCTGCTATGCCCACAAGCCACATCCACCAGCCAATCAGGAGCAAGTATGGAAATTAACCCAACCAAGACAGCAGCGGCCATGGAGCTGGAGCAAGCAGGAGGCATGGGTTGCCCCTAGTGATGGGGGAAGCCAAGCTTCACTCCACCCTGGCCAGCCCTGGCCTCTGCTCAAGGCTACAAAGTTTCAATTATAGAAGATAAATAAATTCCAGATACCAGCTTCCAGCCTATGCTTGGGTTGCCAGAGGGCAGGGCCAGCCTGCAAACCACCACAGGCCCCTTGCTTAGGCTGCCCCACACCCCAAGAGAATCCCCACCCTGATTCTGGACACCCTTCAGGGCAAACCAGTCAGCCCCCTCCCATGCACCAGTCCTCTATCCTATCTAATAAAATAATATGTAAATTGACTGTTACTCTAACACACAAGATGACTGCCCCATGTGATCAAAGATGGCTGTGCCCATGTGGACACAAGATGGCCACTACAAGATGGCCAGCAGGGGAAGGCAGTTAGGAGGAACCAGACCTGCAAGGGAGAGCAGTTGAGGGCAATCAAGCCTATAGGGAAGGGCAGTTGGGTGGGGGAGACCAGACCTGCAGGGTAGGGCAGTTGTGGGGGACCCCGGCCTATAGGGGACGGGAGCTGGGCAGGAGGGATTAGGCCAGCAGGAGAAAGCAGTTAGAGGCGATGAGGCTGGCAGGGGAGGGCAGTTGTGGAGGACCAGGCCTGCAAGGGAGGGCAGTTTTTGGGCTTTCAGGCAGCAGGAGAGGGCAGTTGGGAAGGACTAGGCCTGCAAGGGAGGGCATTTGGGTGTGATCAAGTCTGCAGGGAAGGGCAGTTAGTGGTGACCAGGCTGGCAGAGGGAAGTTGGGGGCGACCAGGCCTACAAGGAAGGGCAGTTGAGGGGGACCCAGGCCTGCAGGGGAGGGCAGTTAGAGGTGACCAAGCCTGCAGGGGAGTAGTTATGCATCAATCAGGCTGGCAGGGGAGTGGTTAGGGTATGATCAAACTAGAGGCAGAAGTAGTTAGGGGCAATCAGGAAGGCAGGCAGGCAAGCAGTTGGGAGCCAGCAGTCCTGTATTGTGAAAGGGATGTCTGACTGGGATTGGGCCTAAACGGGCAGTCAGACATCCCTCAAGGGGTCCCAGATTGGAGAGGGTGCAGCCTGGGCTAAGGGACACCTCTCTCCCACCCCCATGCATGAATTTCATGCACCGGACCTCTAGTATTAAAATAAACCTTTTGTTTCTGAACTCCAATATATGGATCATCTATATATCTGTTTCTATCATGCCTTTTGCTTGTCCTGCAATAATTTATTGTACACTAAGCATTGTGTTATAAAATTACTATAGAGCTTTTAGATCATGTTGTTTTCCACTAGAAATGGTTTCTTTTTCCTCATTTAGGTTGAGGGACTGAATACCAAGATTTAATCTATTATTGAGCTTTGGTAAGATTACCCCACTGCTGATTCTTTCCTATTCTTTAGGCTTGGCCTTTGTAGGCTTTTAATTAAAAATCTAGCACGTCTCTGTATCCTCAGCCATGAAATACTTAAGGAAAAGTAATTCTGTTCTTTGAATGTTTTGATCTTAACTCTTTAATCTCTAATAACACACATTTTCAAAATTTAACACATTATCCTGCAGAGAAGACTAACCAAGTATTAGTGAGACTTTGTCTCCTAGTCACTGTTTAAGAACTATGAGAGACTTCATGAAGCCTTTCAGAAGCCCTGCCCCAACTTTTCTTACCACCATAGAACTCAGCAACTGTCCAGTGATTTAAAAAAAATCGCTTTTACACCAGCCTGCATAAATGTCTAAAGTTCTGATGGTTCATCTCTTCTCTAATAGATGAACTTCTGCCTATGCCAAGCTGATCCTAAGCAGAATAAATGGATAAAAATAACTAGAGATTGTCCACTCACAAAGTAAGGACTCTTTCCTTTCTGAAATTTTAACTTGCCTTGTTCTCGTTTTTCTAGTGTCCTTAAAAAATAGCATTTTGTAATTTACCCCATTTTGCTGGTTATTGATATAGAAACATTGTCCTGTGAGACCTATTGAATTCTACTCAGAGCAAAAGTCTCAATTATATTTTTTAAACATCTTTGTTCTTCTTACAAAAAAAAGAAATAACCCAAAACCAAACCTCCTAGAAAAGTTGGCGGGGGTGGGGGGAAGCAATGTAAAAAAGATAATACTTCTCCTACTTATGGAGACAACTGTTTTCACCTTTTTTCTCTTCAAATATCCAGAAATATTTGCCAAAATAAAACAGACAACTTAAAATTAAAGAATAAAGCATTAAAAGAGATAGTCTACTTATTGATAAACAATCCAACAGAAGGTATAATAAATGTGAATGTATGTGTAACAAAAACATTTTCTAGAAATATATAAAGCAAAAATATTCAGACTTTCAAGTATTAACTGACAAATCCGTTTTTATTTAAAATCCATGATATTTTCATCCTCTTAGAAAATAGTAGTTAAATCTGATCAAAAGAACTAGTAAAGAATATCTATGAGGAAAACATTAGCAAATTTGATGTGTGTGTGTGTGTGTGTGTGTGTGTGTGTGTGTGTGTCAGTAGGTTGGAGTGTTGTCCTGTACAGCAAAAGGGTGCAAGTTAAATTTCAAGTCAGGGCACATACCTATCTTGTGGGTTCAATCCTCAATTGGGGCATTTATAGAAAGCAATCAATGCATGTTCTCTTTCACATCAATGTTTCTCTTTCTCTCTTCATTCCCCTGTCTCTAAAACAAAATCAATAAACATGTCCTGGGGTAAAGGTTTTTTAAAAGATTAAAGATTCCTTTTAAGTGCAGATATACATATTTTTTATAAATTTCACACATACTAAGAAATAAGTGAAATCCAGCAATATATAGATCTTATATATATTCCAATTTCTTACATATATTTCAACTTTCCCTCCCTCCAGTGATGTTCTGTCCTTCCTTCTTATCTTATGAAATACTTTAGTCAATAGTTATAGTTGTTTCTCTGTATTCATCTTCAACTCCTTTTCCAGATTTCCACTTCATCAATTTCTTGACAAAGCCATAGACCTAAAGAAAGATAATTATGAACCTTTCCCAAATTGAAAAGTGCAGCTAAATATCCATAGAGGAAACATAAAAACATGCTGACTAGCTCCATTTCTAATTCAAAACTGCATAAGGCAAATAGGCCTTAATTCTGTCAGATAATCATACTAGATTGCCTAGTCTTTTAATTCTTCCACTTATGGAGACAACTGTTTTCACCTTTTTTTTTCTCTTCAAATCTCCAGCAACATTTTCCCTATTCTGTCTCAGATAGTGATTTTGTTTCCTACCTCTGTAAGAATATATAGGCAGTGAGAACTTTCACAAACTTACACTACTACACCTACCCAATTAGCAGCATTATCTACCATATTCTCTGTTTTTCCTTCAGTCCTGCTAATTAAGGTCAATTATGCCACATTTCACAAACATAATTTTACTTATTCTTCCGTTGATTCTATGAGGTTCGTGATCATGGTACCATTTTACAGTTGATGATACAGGTTCAAAGTCACATTGTTAGAGAGAAACTGTGGTAGCTCTGTGTTATCTATCCCTTGTTACTCAAAAGGTGGCTCCATGCACCAGTAGCATCATCAACACCTTTGATGTTGTTAAAACTGCTTTTTAAGAAAATTCCAAGGTGTTCCTTATGCCCTTTGATGTTTGAAGAACACTGCTGTATGTACCATTCAGTTCTTTCCCATGCACTGTCCATTGTAGTATAATGGTACCAATTATTGTAAAAATAAAATTGGATCTTGGATCATATGCTAGTAGCACTCAGTCCTTCTCCCTGAGGAATGTCATTAAGAATGACAGGTCTTTCCTAAGTACTAATTCAAACCTTCCATAAATTTTATTAGTGTCTTGTGGTCTTGCAAAAGAAACTTCTGATGATATTCCTTCTCTTGGTATGATTGATTTGATTAAATTTGGACTCAGTTAGAGGAGAAGCTTAATGGTAGCCCAATCAAACAATTTGGGATTACCAGCCTTAGAAAAGCCAATTCTATTCTAATCATTCATTTTGACTATGAATTTCTCATTCATTTAGAAGAGTTTAGTTTAATTAAAAGCATAACCAAATACTGCAAATTTGATCTTGGATAATGGACTTATTTTAAGGCATATTATTAGTGGTAAATATTGAGAATCCACCCATGGAAGTCCATAATTTATTTATTTTTAATAATGGAATAAAATGTTAGGTTCTTTGTTCAGTAGAGAAGTCTAACTTACAGTAAACACTCTGATGGAAATATTTTGGTGAAAGGGCAAAGAACTGACACTGCGTCACTAGGACTTCTGCCAGCACTTTTCCCATTAGAGCACAATGGCTCCAAACAAAGAGGAAATGATATGGGTAAACCACAACACCCTCCATACAACATTTACACTAAGAGGAAACAAAATGAGCTCTTACCAGTTTTCTCCCACCACATTTGACCCCTCCACCCACATTTTGAAAGAAACATACGTATTTAATATAAATCATACATAGTACTGACCTCACCAAAATGTGAACTCTTTACCACTTTGATTTCATTATTTCAAGATTTTGAATTTCTTAATTAACAATACTTCACTTTATTCCTCTATGGTAACAGGTAACTAACTATGCTTTCCTTGACTTCTGTTTTCTCCATCATTTTCATAGTGGTAGGATTGGTCCATTCCTGTTTCATTTATAAAATTTATGATAATTTGAAATAATTAGGCTCATTATCAACTTTATGACTTAAAGGGGAAAACCACATCACTCACATCATTTGTTAAGCAACTATGGTACTTAAATGAACTCATAATTAGCCACTAATTATTTCAATCATCCTCAAAGATTTGAGTTCAGTCCATTATTTCTGGACAAACACATAGTAACCATCAGCTTACACTAGGATAACCACTCCATCATAAACTCCTTTGCTCTTTTCCTTCTTCATATTCCTAAGACATTTCCTAAGGTAACCTTTTGCTGCAACCAGGGTGGTCTTTTCAAGATCCTGTCCAAATGCCTGTTACCCAATCTCACCCTGGGTACACTCCATTGGCCTAATTATTTTTCCATGTCTAAACTCCCACAAATCTGATCAGTTGATTTTTTTTTCTTTAATATATTTCTATTGACTGCCTACTGCCCACCCGCTGCTGAGAATTAGGCCTGCAACATGGGCATGTGCACTGACTAGGAATTGAATGGGCAACCTCTCAGTACATGGGAACATGCTCAACAAACTGAGCCACACCAGCCAGGGCAAATCTGATCCTCTTTTTTTATTGTTTAAAGTATTACCAATAGTAGTACATGTCAACTTTTTTCCCCCCATTGACCTTCTCCTGGTCTACCCTACCCCCCAGCACATGCCTTCACCTCACTCCCACCCCCAGTGTCTTGCGTCCATTGGTTATGCTTATATGCATGCATACAAGTCCTTCGGTTGATCTCTTACCTCCCCCCACATCCCTCCCCAGCCTTCCTGCTATAATTTGACAGTTTGTCTGATGCTTCCCTGCCTCTATATCTTTATTTTTGTTCATCAGGTTATAATGTTCTTTATTATTCATAAATGAGTGAGTTCATGTGGTATTTTTGGTATTTTTCTTTCACTGCCTGGCTAATTTCACTTAGCATAATGTTCTTCATTTCATGCTGCTGCAAATGATAAGAATTCTTTCTTTTTTATAGCAGTGTAGATGTTCATAGTTTTCTAATCCACTCATCTGCTGATGGGCATTTAGGCTGTTTCCAATTTTTAGCTATTGTAAATTGTGTTGCTATGAACATAGAGGTGCATATATCCTTTCTGATTGGTGTTTCTTATTTCTTTGGATATATTTCTAGAAATGGTACTACTGGGTTAAATGGCAGTTCCACTTTTAAATTTTTGAGGAAGCACCATACTGTTTCCCACAATGGCTGCACTAGTTATGCATTCCCACCAGTAATGAAGGAAGGTTCCTTTTTCTCCACATCCTTGCCAGCACTTGTCATTTGTTGATTTGTTGATAACAGCCATTCTGACAGGTGTTAGGTGGTACATCATTGTTGTTTTGATTTGCCATCTCTTGGATGATTAGTGACTTTGAGCATGTTTTCATTTGTCTCTTGGCTTTCTGAATGTCCTCTTTTGAAAAGTGTCTATGTAGGTCCTTTGCCCATTTTTTGATTGGATTGTTTATCTTCCTTTTGTTAAGTTATATGAGTGCTCTGTAAATGTTGGATATTAAAACTTTATCGGGGATAACATTGGAAAGTATGTTCTCCAGTGGGCTTTCTTGTTGTTTTGATGATGGTTTCTTTTGCTGTGCAAAGCTTTTTATTTTGAGGTAGTTCCATTTCTTTATTTTCTCCTTAGTCTCTCTTGTCCTAGGATTTGTATCTGTAAAGATATTGCTATGACATATGTCTGCAATTTTGCTGCCTATTGAGTCTTGTATGATTTTTGTGGTTTCCTGTCTTACATTCAAGACCATTAGCCATTTTGAGTTTGTTTTTGTGTATCATGTAAGTTGGTGATCTAATTTCATTTTTTGCATGTATTTGACCAAATTTCCCAGCCCATTTATTAAAGAGACTGTTTAACACCATTGTATGTTCCTGCCTCCTTAGTCAAATATTAATTGAGTATAATGGCTTGGGTCAATTTCTGGATTCTTTATTCAGTTCCATTAGTCTATATGTCTATTCTTGTGGCAGTACCAGGCAGTTTTGAGAACCATGACTTAGTAATATAGCTTGATGTTTGATATTGTGATCTCTCCAACTCTGTTCTTCTTTCTCAGGAAAGCTGTGGCTATTCAGGGTCTTATTTTATTCCAGATGAATTTTTGGAGAGTTTGTTTTAGGTCTTTGAAATATGCAATTGGTATTTTAATAGGTATTGCATTGAATCTATAGATTGCTTTAGGTAGTATGGACATTTTAGTGATCTTGATTCTTCTAATTCATGAACATGGTATGTTCTTCCATTTGTTTATATCTTCCTCCATCTCTTTTTTCAATGTCCTGTAGTTTTCTGAGTTCAGGTCTTTTGCATCCTTAGTTAAGTTTATTCCTAGGTATCTTATTTTTTTTGGTGCAATGGTAAATGGGATGTGTTTGTTTTTTTTTCATTTATCTTTCTTTGAGTTAATTATTGGTATATAAAAAGGACATAGATTTCTGGGTGTTAATTTTGTATCCTACTATGTTACCAAATTTATTTATTAAGTCTAGTAGTTTTTTTATGAAGTCTTTGGGGTTTTCTATGTATAGTATCATGTCATCTGTGAATAAGGACAGTTTTACTTTTTTCCCAATTTGGATGCCTTCTATTTCTTCTCCTTATCTGATTGCTATGGCTAATACTTCTAGTACTGTGTTGAACAGGTGTGGTAAAAGTGGGTATCCTTGTCTTGTTTTAAGGGGAAATGGTTTTAAATTTTGCCCATTGAGTATGATGTTGGCTGTAGGTTTGTCATATAGTTGAGATATGATCCCTCTATTCCCACCTTGCTGAGAGTTTTTATCAAGAAAAGGGTGTTGGGTTTTGCCAAATGATTTTTCTGCATCAATTGATATGATTTATGTGATTTTTGTCCCTCAGTTTGTTTATGTGATGTATCACATTTAATGATTTGCAGATATTGTACCATCCTTGCATTCCCAGAATAAATCCCCCTTGGTCATGATGTATGATCTTTCTGTTGTATTGCTGAATCCGACTTGCTAAATTTTGCTGAGGATTTTTGCATCTATGTTCATCAAGGATATTGGCCTGTAATTCTCTATTTTAGTGGTATTTTTGTTTGGTTTGGGGATTAAGGTAATGCTACCTTCATAGAAAGAGCTTGGAAGTGTGCCTTCCTCTTGAATTTTTTAGAATAGTCTTCTTTGAATGCTTGGTAGAACTCCCCTGTAAAACCATCTGGACCAGGGCTTTAGTTTGCTGGATGAATTTTTTATCTATGTTCCATTTCTTCAGTAGTTATTGATCTATTCAGGTTTTTTTATTCTCCTTGGTTGAGTTTTTGGAGCTCATATTTTTCTAAGAATATGTCCATTTCATCTAGGTTGTCCATTTTATTGGAATAGAGTTGTTCATAGTATTTTTTCATAATCATTTGTATTTCTGTGGGATCAGTTGTTACTTTACCTCTTTCATTTTTTTAAATTTTTTTTTATTAATGTGTTACATGTATACACATCTTCCCATTGCCTGGCCCCCAGGCATACCCTAAACCACCCGTGCCTTGTGTTCATTGGTTATGCTTATATGCATGCATACAAGTCCTTTGACTGATCTCTTATCTATCCGACCTCTCCTTAACCTTCCTGCTATAATTTGACAGTCTGTTTGATGCTTTATTACCTCTATATCTATCTTTTTGTTCATCGGTTTATAATGTTCTTTATTATCCACAAATGAGTGAGATCATGTGGTGTTTCTCCTTCACTGACTGGCTTATTTCAATTAGCATAAGACTCTCCAGTTCCATCCAGGTTGTTACAAATGGTAGGAATTCCTTCTTTTTTATGGCAGCATAGAATTCCATTGTGTAGATATACCATATTT
Organism: Lasiurus borealis; assembly: GCA_004026805.1. Lineage (NCBI taxonomy): Eukaryota > Metazoa > Chordata > Mammalia > Chiroptera > Vespertilionidae > Lasiurus > Lasiurus borealis. The sequence continues at coordinate 46,587 of PVJN01013796.1, forward strand.
TTCTGATCCACTCATCTGCTGACAGGGACCTAGGCTATTTCCAAATTGTAGCTATTGTAAATTGGGCTGCTATGAACATAGGGATGCATAAATCCTTTCTGATTGATGTTTCTACTTTCTTAGGATATATTCCTAAGAGTGGAATTGCTGGGTCAAGTGGGAGTTCCATTTTTAGTTTTTTTGAGGAAACTCCATACTGTTCTCTACAATGGCTGTAGCAGTCTGCATTCCCACCAACAGTGCACAAGGGTTCCTTTTTCTCCGCATCCTTACCAACACTTGTCGTTTGTTGATTTGTTGATGATTGCCATTCTGACTGGTGTGAGATAGTATCGCATTGTCGTTTTGATTTGCATCTCTCAGATAATTAGTGACTTTGAGCATGTTTTCATGTGTCTCTTGGCCTTCCTTCAGTCGTCTTTTAAAAAGGTTCTATTTAGGTCTGTTGCTCATTTTTTTATTGGATCCTTTATATTCTATTAAGTTGTATAAGTTGGCTGTAGATCTTGGAAATTAAACTTTTATCAATGATAACATTTGCAAATATGTTCTCCCATACAGTGGGCTTTCTTGTTGTTTTGTTGAAAGTTTCTTTTGCTGTGCAAAAGCTTTTTATTTTGATGTACTCCCATTTGTTTATTTTTTCTTTAGCTTCCATTGCCCTTGGAGCAGTATCAGTGAAGAAGTTCTTTCAGCATATGTCTGAGATGGTCTTGCCTGTTGATTCCTCTAGTATTATTATGGTTTCCTGTCTTATGTTTACTTCCTGTATCCATTTAGAGTTTATTTTTTATATGGTGTAAGTTGGTGGTCTAGTTTCATTTTTTTTTTTTTGCATGTATCTGTCAATTTTCCCAACACCATTTATTGAAGAGGCTGTCTTGGCTCCATTGTATGTTCATGCCTCCTTTGTCAAATATTATTTGAGCATAGTGGTTTGGATGGATATCTGGGTTCTCTATTATATTCCATTGGTCTATATGTCTGTTCTTGTGCCAATACCAGGCTGTTTTGAGAACAGTTGTTTTGTAATATAGCTTGAAATCTGGTATGGGGATCCCACCTACTTTGTTCTTCTTTCTCAGATTGCTGTGGCTATTCAGGATCTTATTTTGTTCCAGATGAATCTTTGGAGAGTTCTTTCTAGGTCTGTGAAATATGTTGTCAGTATTTAATGGGTAGTGCATTAAATCTATAGATAGCTTTGGGTAGTATGGACATTTTAATGACGTTGATTCTCCCAATCCATGGGCATGGTATGCTCTTCCATCTATGTATGTTTTCCTCTATCTTTCCTTTCAGTGTCCTGTAGTTTTCTGTGTATAGGCCTTTTACCTCCTTAGTTAGGTTTATTCCTAGGTATCTTAATTTTTTTGGTGCAATGGTAAATGGGATTGCTTTTTCAGTCTCTCTTTCTATAATTTCA
>PVJN01013797.1:0-17514 GCA_004026805.1 Lasiurus borealis
AAAATTTGATCAACAGAATAAACTGGTGAATATAATAGAATCAGGAGCACAGAAAGGGAGTGGACTGTTAATTCTTAGGGGGAAAGGGGTGAAGGGTATACAGGGAGAGACTGGTCAAAAATCATACACCTATGGATGAGATCAATGGGAGGGAGCTAAGGGCAGAGGGAGGGTGGGAGCTGGGTGGAGGGGTACTATGCAGGGGAAAAAAAAGAGAAACAAATGTAATAATCTGAATAATAAAGATTTAATTAAAATAAAAAAAAAAAAGAAAAAAAAAAAGAAAACTGTGGTACATCTACACAATGGAATTCTATGCTGCCATTAAAAAGAAGGAATTCTTACCATTTGCAGAAACCTGGTTGGAAATGTAGAGCCTTATGCTTAGTGAAATAAGCCAGTCAATGAAGGAGAAGCATCATATGATCTCACTCATTTGTGGAGAATAAAGAACATTATAAACTGATGTACAAAAGGATAGATACAGAGGCAGTAAAGCTTCAAACAGACTGCAATTACAGCAGGAAGATTAAAGTTAGGGGAGGTAGATAAGAGATCAAGCAAAGGACTTGTATGCATGCATATAAGCATAACCAATGAACAGAGACACTCGGGGGTTGGGTTATGTCTGGGAGGGAGGGGGGGCAATGGGGTGGTATGTATAAAAAATAAAAAAGGAGGGTGACAAAGAAACAACCCCCAAAGAAAGAAGAGGAATTACCAGAAGAAAGAGATAAATGAAACAAAGGCCTGCAATATGTCAGAAATAGAATTCAGGTTTATCATAATAATAAAAGACCAAGAGGTGTCACGACCAAAACAACCAAATGACTGGTCACTAGAAGGTACATAGATCACTTCTCAGCCATTACGACCAAACAACCAGTTACTACGATGCCCACTGTGGGCAGTGAACCAGTCTATTCAGGGGGTGGGGCTGGTGGCCAAACTTGTGGTCCCTTCTTCCTGCCAGCCTTCTCCTGATCAGCCTTTTGCACCCTGATCAAGAGCCAGGTCTGCAAAATAAAAAAAAGAGTCAGGCCTGCTGGCCAAATGCCACCTTCCTTCCCTCCCCCATCCTGCCAGCTGTGGTCCCATCAGCCCACTCCACCATGATAGACACACATCCCCTCCCCCTTAGTGGCCCTCCCTGATCACACCCCCCAACTCCAACAGGGGGTGAGGCTGGGTGGCCAACCTCCTGCAACCCCTTCACCTGGCTGGCCATGCCCCTGATGGGTCCCTATCATTCTGATCTCCCCATCCAGCTCCACCCCTTATCACCCCTCCCACCATGATCAGGGCCAGGGCCAGCTGGCCAACCATCCATGGCCCCTCCCCTAAGCTGCTGGCCCCTAATCGGCACCCACATCCAGCACATTTGAGGGCAGGGCCAGCTGGCCTACCACCGACAGCCCTTTCCAATGGTTAGACCCACCATCAGCCAGCCCCCCAACTCCAGTCGGGGCAGGGCCAGCTGGCCAATCACCCAAAGTCCCATCCCGAATCTGGCCTGGCTCCATTCGGGGACCCTTATCAGGCCCTGATCCAGGCAGGCCAGCTGGCCAACTTCCCACCATCTCCTCCCAACAAGCCTAGTCCTAATCTTCCCTGATTGGGGTTAGGCCGTGCATGAATTCATACACTGGGCTTCTAATACAGTTCATAAACTGGGTCAGACAACTCCAAAACTTCCAAACTCCAAGCAAAGAGGAGAAATCTGCAGAGCTCCTTGTAGCTCCTGCTGGGTGGCCTCAAGTAGTAGCTGACTTGCATCTCCTTGGAGATCCAGGAGCCAGTGTACCTATAGGTCAGTGTGAGATGACACCAGATTTCAACTCCTCACATACATAAGCGACACACTCAAGAGGCAGACTTGGTGAGCACCAAAGCCCCACTGAAGCAAGTTCTGCCCCATAGGGGTGTCTCCAGCACAACAGTTCTTCCATTAATAGACACAGCTAATCCTCACAGTCAATTGGCCTGGAGGTCAATTCCTCCCACTATACTAACAACAATCAAGGCTTAACTACAAGACTGTGAACCCAGCCCACAAAAGGGTGCACCAAGAGTGTCCACCTCAGGTGATTGGGGAGGCAGAGCAACTGGGCCCTAAGGACAACTATCAGACAAAGCCACTCCATCAACATAGAGAAGCAGCCAAAATGTGGAGACCAAGAAACATGCCATGAATGAAAGAAATGGAGGAAAGCAAATGACTGGATATAGAGTTCAAAACCACATTTATAAAAATATTCAAGAATCTTCTACAAACCACCAAAAACTTATTGAGAACTCTAAGAAACTTAGTGAGACCTTCAAGGATCTTAATGAGAATGCCAAAAAAATGGAAAAGGACCAGTCAGAAATTAAGCATGCGCTGTCTGAAATAAAGAATAATATACAGAAATCCAACAGCAGACCAGAGGACTCCAAGAATCAAATCAAAGATTTGAAATATGAGGAAGCAAAAAACACACTAACAGAAAAACAAAAAGAAAAAGAATGAAAAAATGTGGATAGTGTAAGGAGCCTCTGGGACAACTTCAAGCATACCAACAGCAGAATTATGGGAGTGCCAGAAGAAAAAAGAGAGCAAGATACTGAAAACCTACTTGAAGAAATAATGACTGAAAACTTTCCCTACCTGGTGAAAGAAATGGACTTATAAGTCCAGGAAGCACACAGAACACCAAACAAAAAGAATCCGAAGAGGACCACACCAAAACACATTATAATTAAAATGCCAAGGGCAAAAGACAAAGAGAGAATCTTGAAAGCAGCAAGAGAAAAACAATTAGTTACCTACAAGGGAGCACCCATATGACTGTCAGCTGATTTCTCACAGAAACTATGGAGGTCAGATGGGAATGGCAGGAAATATTCAAAGTGATGAATATCAAGAACCTAAAACCAAGAGTGCTCTACTCAGCAAAGCTATCATTCAGAATTGAAGGTCAGATAAAGAGCTTCACAGATAAGAAAAAGCTAAAGGAGTTCATCACCACCACACCAGGATTATATGAAATGCTGAAGGGTTTTCTTTAAGAAGTGGAAGAAGAATAAAAAGGTAAAGATAAAAATTATGAACAACAAAGGGATAACAAATACATACCTATCAACAAGTGAATCTAAAAATCAAGTGAATAAAAAAATCAGTTGAACAGAATAAACTGGTGAATATAATACAATTAGGGGCATAGAAAGGGAATGGACAAACAATTCTCAGGGGAAGGAGGAGTGAGGGGAGCAGGAAGAGATTGGACAAAAATCTTACACCTATGGATGAGGACAGTGGGGAGGGTTAAGGGCATGGGATCGGGGGTGGAAATCCGGTGGAGGGGAGCTATGCGGGGTGTGGGGAAGAGGAATATCTGTATAAACTGAACAATAAAGATTTATTTTAAAAAAACTTTCAAGAGAAATGCATACTTCCAAGCTCTTTCTGTGAAACCAGCATCACCCTAATACTAAAACCAGATAAAGACACTATAAAGAAAAAGAACTACTGCCAAATATCCTTAATGAACATAGATGATAAATCCTGAACAAAATTCTAGCAAATCAGATCCAGCATTAAATTAGAAAGATTATACACCATGACCAAGTGTGATTGTTCCAGGGATGCAAGGCTGGTACAATATCTGTAAATCAATAAACATGATACATCACATAAACAAATTGAGAGATAAAAATCACATAATAATATCAATTGATGTATAAAAAGCATTTCACACAATCCAATACCCTTTATGATAAAAACTCTCAACAAAGTATGAATAGAGGGATCATGCCTCAACATAATAAAAGCCTTATATGACAAACCTACAGCCAACATCATACTCAATGGGAAAAAACTAAAACTATTTTCCCTAAGAACAGGAACAAGACACATGCACACTCTTGCCACTCCTGTTCAACATAGTACTAGAAGTGCTAGCCACCGTGATTAGACAAGAAGAAGAAATAAAAGGCACTCATATTGGAAAAGAAGTAAAATTGTCATTATTTGCAAATGACATAATCTTATATATATAAAAAACTCCACTAAAAAAAACTACTAAGTTTAACCCATGAATTTGGTACTGTAGTGGTATAAAAAATTAACACCCAGAAATCTATGGCTCTTTTATACACCAATAATGAACTCATGGAAAGAGAAACAAAGAATCCCATTTCCTGTTGCAACAAAAAAAATTAAGATATCTGGGAATACATGTAACTAAGGGAGTAAAAGACCTGTATTCAGAAAACTATAGGACATTGAAAAAAGATATAAAGGAAGACATAAACAAATGGAAGAATATACCATGTTCATGGATTGGTAGAATCAACATCATTAAAATGTCCATACTACTCACAGTAATGTATAGATTTAATGCAATCCCTATTAAAATACCAATGGCATATTTCACAGACATAGAATAAACTCTAAAAAAATTCATATGGAATAAAAAAAGACCCCCAATAGCTGCAGCAATCCTGAGAAAGAAGAACAAAGTTGGTGGAATCACAATACCAGATATCAAGGTATATTACAAAGCCACTGTTCTCAAAATTGCTTGTACTGGCTCAAGAACAGACATATAGACCAATGAAACCGAATCCAGACCCAAAAATTGACTGAATCCATTATGCTCAATTAACATTTAATAGAGGAGGCAAGAACAAACAATAGAGTCAAGACAGTCTCTTTAATAAATGGTGTTGGGAAAATTAAACAGATACATGCAAAAACATGAAATTAGACCACCAACTAACATCATACATAAAAATAAACTCAAAATGGATAAAGATTTAAACGTAAGATGGGAAACCATAAAAATATTAGAAGATTCCATAGGCACCAAAATATCAGACATATTTCATAGCAATATTTTTACAGATACAGCTCTTAGGGTAATGGAAACTAAGGGAAAAATAAACAAATGGGACTACATTAAAAAAAAAAAAACTTTTGCACAGTAAAAGAAACTATAAAGAAAAGAATAAGAAAGCCCATTGCATGGCAGAACATATTTGCCAGTGTTATCTCTGATAAGGACCTAGTCTCCAAAATTTATAGGGAACTCATACATCTTAACAAAAGGAAGATAAACAATCCAAAGAAAAAATGGGCACAGGACTTAATAGATATTTTTCAAAAGTGAACAGGCAGAAGGCCAAGAGACATATAAAAACATGCTCAATTTCACTAATCATCTGAGAGATGCAAATCAAAATGACAATAAAATAGTATCTCACACCTTTCAGAATGGTTATCATCAACAAATTGACAAAATACAAGTGCTGGTGAGGATGTGGAGAAAAAGGACCGCTCAGGCACTGCTAGTGAGAATGCAGACTGGTGCAGCCACTGTGGACAACAATATGGTGTTTCCTCAAAAAATTAAAAATGGAATTCCCAATTGACCCAATAATCCCAGTTCTAGGAATATATCCCAAGAAATCAGAAACACCAATTAGAAAGGACATATGCACTGATTCATAGCAGCACAATTTACAATAGCTAAGATTTGAAAACAGCCTAAGTGCCCATCAGCAGATGAGTGGATTAGAAAACTGTGGAACATCTACACAATGGAATACTATGCTGCTGAAAAAAGAAGGCACTTTATCATTTGCAACAGCATGGGTGGTCCTGGAGAGCATTATGCTAAGTGAAATAAGTCAGTCAGAGAAAGATAAATATCACATGATCTCACTTATTTGTGCATTATAATGAACAACATAAAGTGATGAACAAAAACAGATTCAGAGACAGAGAATCATTGATCAGATGCTCAAACCTCAGAGGGAAGGTCGGGGAGGGTGGGCCTAAGGAGAAGAGATCAACCAAAGGATTTATATGCATGCATATAAACATAACCTATAGACACAGACACGAGTAGGGGTGTGATGGCATGAATGGAGGTGGAAAAAGGGGGCAATAAGGGGGTAAAGACTCGTATGTAATACCTTAATCAATAAAGAAAAAATATTGAATTGTACATTTAAAATGGGTGAGCCGAAACAGGTTTGGCTCAGTGGATAGAGCATCAGCCTGTGGACTGAAAGGTCCCAGGTTCGATTCCGGTAAAGGGCACATATCTTGGTTGCGGGCACATCCCCAGTAGGAGGCGTGCAGGAGGCGAATGATTGATGTCTCTCTCTCATTGATGTTTCTAACTCTCTATCCCTCTCCCTTCCTCTCTGTAAAAAATCAATAAAAAATATATTAAAAAAAATAAAAAATAAATAAAATGGGTGAATTTTATATTTATAATTTATACCTCAAACACATCCTATTTGATAGAGGAAATATGCTAATTGACCATCACACCCTCATAAAGATGGTAGTGCCCACAGCCAATAAAGAGGGAATATGCTAATTGACTGCCATGCCCTCACAAGATGGTAGCACCCAGTACCCTCAGCCCCATCTCATCCAGCCAGAGTTCCCCAATCCCTTAAGCACCACAGGGGAAGGCAATTGGGGCAACTGGACCAGCAGGGGAGGTCAGTTGGAAACAACCATGCTGGCAGGGGAGCAGTTAGGTGTCAATCAGGCGGGCAGGGAAATCATTAGGGGATGATCAGGCTGGTATGCAGAGGGGTTAGGGGCAATCAGGCAGGCAGGTGAGCGGTTAGGAGCCAGCAGTCCTGGATTGTGAGAGGGATGTCCGACTGTCAGTTTAAAGTCAGGCCTAAACCAGCAGTCAGACATCCCCTGATGGGTTCCAGACTGGAGAAGGTGCAGGCTGGGCTGAGGGACACTCCCTGCCTCCGTGCATGAATTTTGTGCACTGGACCTCTAGTGTGTAATATAATGTTGAATATTTCAGTTATGAAAGTCTTTGTATTAGAAAAAAATAGATTATTCCATTTATTAAACATTGTCTTTCAGTGTTTGAAAGCCAAAATAAATAAATAAAAACAGTTGTACATCTACACAATAGAATACTATGCTGCTGTAAAAAATAAAAACTTAACATTCACAACAGCATGGATGGACATGGAGAGCATTATGTATGTGAAATAAGCCAGTTGAAGAAAGATAAATATCAGATGCCCTCACTCATTTGTGGAATATAATAAAATAACATAAACTAATGAACAAAAACAGATCCAGAGACAGAGAAGCATCAAACAGAACATCAAACTTCAGAGGAAGGTGGGGGTTTGTGTTTGTTTATTAAGAGAGCAACCAAAGGACTTGTATGCATGCATATAAGCATAAGCAATGGACATAGACACTAGGAGGGTGAGGGCATATGCTGGAGGGGGGAGGGGGCGGTGGCCAGGGAGAGATCAATGAGGGAAGTAAAACAAACAAACAAATTAATTAATTAATTAAAAAAAAACAGAAAAAATGCTCATTTTCATTAAGTGTAATTTTCTGGCCTTAGACCTAGTAGAAAACAGTTGACTATCAAGAACGTTATACTAGAGATTTAGTTTAAAAAACAAAAATCCATTGTCTCTGAGTATCTTCTCCATAGTACTGAGTGGTAGAGGAGGAGTCTAATGCTCAGAAAGATTAAGTAATTTATCCCTAAGCAGACAGCCTTTAAGTACAAAAGCAAGGATATAAATTCAGAGTTTGTGATTCTAACATCAGTGCTCCTTTAATAGTCCCAGATCATTAACTATATTGGCCAGGTGATTGATGGAACCTATGAAGAAAGAAGTCTGATTTATTTTTGACAGATTTACCATACCCTAGCTTGAAAACAAAATGAAATATATGCTTAATAAAACAAAAGACACTGAACCCAAAAGCTCTTTGCAGTTATCTGTAGCATGTTTTATACTACCATAGATGTGCTAATTCATTTCAATCAATAATAACTAGATGAAGACTAAAAACTTCAAAAGCCAGATGACTTGAGTCATCAGCTTTTCAGAGCCATTTTGACTAATTTGATAATGAAAGAAAATTTTAAATAGTGTTTTTAAAATATGTCAGTTTTTCTCTGGACGGTTTGACCTAAGGGTCATCGGTTAGATTCTGGTTAAGGGCACATATCTTGGTTGCAGGCTCAGTTCCTGGCCTTGGTCAGGACACATGCCGGAGGCAAACCAAATAATGTGTCTCACATCAATGTTTCTCTCTGTGTATTTCCCTTTCCTCTCCACTATGTCTAAAAAATAATTAATGAAAAAATATCCTTGGGTGAGGATTAATAATATAAAAAATATGCCAGTTTTAGCTCTTGGTCAAATATGAGCTTTCTGATGTACAATTGATCTATAACATGAGCATCTATGAACTCACCTTCTTCAGAGAAACTAGTATGTTCATTTGTTTTTATTTCCCAGTGTTTGGCTATTTGTTGCTCCTGTTTTCTACAAAATAAATAAATAAATAAATCCATAAATATAATGTTTCAAACTGTAAAAAATATATATGACAAATTGTAAATATTTTAATTTCATCCCTTGTAATTTTTATCTGTTATTACTTTTGAGTCCAGTTATTTAATCAAAGCACATGGACCTCCATTTTGTTTAGTGGACAAATTTCTCCAAAATAGGAATTCTGAATTGTCCTGAGAATCTGGGTAAGTTTCTACTTTAAATTAGTGAGTTCACTGAGTTTCTGGGAGCTCCTGAATTTTGTAACATCCATCAGGTTTGCTTTGTCCAATTTTATCTCTTCATTGGGAATATATCTTCAAAATTATGTATTTTGAAAAACCAGGTTCATTTTACAAAGAGCTCTTTAAGTGGACTTATCTGAGTTTCAATATCCAAAGCTCAATGTTACCTCCGCAGGGCCTTTTCCTTTGCTCTGAATCTCTCCATCTCAGTGCCATGGGCTGCATGAGGGTCAATACAGATGAATTCCTCTTTAGTGCTTTGGATTTTTTCTTTTTCCTCGTAGATGTAATCAACCAGATTTTGGAAAGAACTACAACAGATGGCCTAAAAACAAAGAGGTCATTTTTGTTCCTCTTTAGTTCTGGGTGAAGATAATTAGAGGGGGTAAAAACCAAAAATGGCTAATGGGGTGTGAATAATAATCTATAACAACAGTTTTTGGTAGAAAATTTATTGAGATATAATTCATATACCATATAATTGACCAATTTAAAGTGTGCAATTCAATGGTTTTTAGTGTATCCAGAGTTGTGTAACCATCACCACCATCAATTTTAGGACATGAAACCTGTACCCATTCACACTCACTCCCTATCTTCCTCTCTGCCCATCCCCTTGCAAGCACTAATCTATTTTCTGTCTCTGTTATTGCCTGTTCTGTACAATTCATATACATGGAGTCATACAATATGCGGTACTTTGTAGTATATGGCTTTTTTCACTGAGCATGTTTTCAAGGTTCATCTATGTTGTAGTATGTATTAGTACTTCAATTCTTATGACTGAATAATATTTGATTTTATGAATACGCCACATTTATTTGCTCATACATCAGTTGAAGGGCACTGGATTATTTTCACCTTTTGGCTATTATAAATCATGCTGCTGTGAACATTCGTGTACAAGTTTTTGTGTGGACATGTATTGTCAATTTTCTTGGATATGTGCAGAAACCGGTTTGGCTCAGTAGATAGAGCGTTGGCCTGCAGACTGAAAGGTCCCAGGTTCGATTCTGGTCAAGGGCATGTATCTTGGTTGTGGGCACACCTCCAGTAGGGGGCATGCAAGAGGCAGCTGATCCGATGTCTCTCTCTCATTGATGTTTCTAACTCTCTATCCCTCACCTTTCCTCTCTGTAAAAAATCAGTAAAATGTATTAAAAAATTTTTTTTCTTGGGTATGTACCTAGGAATGGATTTGTATGTTAGATGGTAATTGTATGTGTAACTTTTTGAGGAACTACCTAAATTTTTCACAACACAGCTGAACCATTTTATATTCCCCTTCAATAGTGTGTGAGGGTTCCAGTTTCTCTACATCTTGCCAACACTTGTTATTGTCTGTCATTTTATTAATACCATTCTAGTGGGTGTGGAATAGTATCCCATTGTGTTTATAATTTGTGTTTCCCTGACTGCTAACACATACTTCTAAAGAATAGCAATGCAAGGAGAAAATATTACATATATTTTAAAATGGTATTTAAATTAATATTATTTCCTCAGTAAATCTGCTTTAGAACTTACATGTTTTATTGGTTCAGAGCTACTGTTGTCAGCATAAATATCCACAGCAGAAAGAAATGTTCTTAGATCACTCCCACAAAATTCACATTTCAGCAATATCTCTTCCTCTTCTCCCTTGAGAGAGGGGGAAAAATGAAGACCTGTCCACAAGCAGCAGCAGAAGCCAGGGTTCTGGGCAGGTCAGTGAGTGCCCATTAGGACAGCAAAAGTATGGAGATGTGCATACTTGAGAACTCCTGTCAGACATCCTAAAGTCTCCCAGAAATAGTTGGCCTGAGATTCTATACTAGAAGGTATAGAATCTCATACCATATCTGTATATTCCAGAATGAGATAGCCCTTCTGTTAATCAGTTGGTGAGGCCTGAGGATGCTGAGGTGGTGTTGAGGGCCTCTCTCTGGTGCAGTTCACCAGAGTACAGCTGAGCCCATCAGGAGCTGTGTTGGTCCTCTGGATGGCTCCTTAGTGGAAGAACAAAGTTTCAGAAATGACTGTTGACATCAGAGTCTCTTGTTGGGGAGGGAGATACACAGTGTGTAAGTAGATACAAGAGACAGAATATAACCTATATCAAATTGTAAGCAAATGGTCTAAGATTTTTGAATGCCATAAACTCCTTTAAGAAGTGCCAGGTAAAAAAAGCCTTGACATTACTTATACAGGTCACCATTCATAATGATCACCATTCTCAATTAGAGTCCTTTCTCAAGGGGAATCCCAAATTGGGGCTCTGAATTCTCCTATCTGAGCTATGAAGGTAATTCCAGAGGAGGAAGGAGAGAGCAGGGGAAGCAAGAAGGAGATCTGGAATAAGGTGGCTCTGTGAGGGGTTGATACATTATGACATGTTGGTAATTTGAGGTCATGATGGCAGAAGGCAAGCTTTAGCACAGGTCTCAGGAAAAGAGAGAGATTATGGCTCACAGGTCATGAATACAAGGGCATCTGTTTTTGCCATAGAAAGCATTCTCTGGAATTGGCAAGATGGCCATCATGGGGCCAAAGTGTAACTGAGGTGGCTAATACAGTCAGGGATTCACCATCTTGGAGCTCTGTTCAATACCTTTAGCCATTAAAATAACACAATAATGTAGCTAAAAGCAGAGGACTTAGTGGGTGAGTGGAGTGGTAAAGCCTTGTAATAGAGAAATGGTGGAGTAAATCCAGGATGACTACCAGATGATGGAGCAGGGCAGAGGAGAGCTTGACGATGCCAGGACATTTGCAGCCTATTCCATTCAAGGATCTTGGTAGTGAGCTTCTCAGCCTGAGGTCCCTTTATCCCTTTACCTGGGGTGAAGCAAGGTGGAGATGCTTCAAAAGACCATGAGTGGGATTGTAATCTGCATTTGAAAAGGATATGACTGGAGAGAAAAGTGGGAAAGCCAGTTGCTCTGCTCCTGAACTAGAGGATCTGGAAGAGCAGGAGGAGCCATTCTTGCCCAGGTGCTAGTGCAGGGACAGGTCCCTGGAAGAAAGGACCTTCCTAATAATGTTTAGGCGCATCTCTAGGTGTCAGGGGAAGAAAGCGTGAGAAACTTCCCTGGATATGAGCCTTTGTGGTTCAGAAGAAGGAAGGTGTTATGTTTGAATAAAGAATTTCAACTTGAAGAGTCTATAGGGTGACTAAACCTGGGCTAAATATAAACAGTAAATATTGGTTGACATTAAATGACATATTCAATGTGTTGCCCCTCACCAGAATTGCACAGTTCAATGTGCTGCACAAATCAGCAATGAACACCACCTCAGAGCATCCATGCAGATTTCCCACCAATTCCTTCAATACACTGGCCATAGGCTGTCACACATGATTGGTATCTTATTTTCAGTGAATAAGCCTATACCTTAGTGCATCCAGAAGAAGTAATCAAAGGGATTACTATGTAGGGGCTGTGAAGCTCTCTCCACATGTCCATAACACCCAAGTTTGGAAATAATCATTCCACCAGGCAGTCCCTCACCACTCACATGAAGCAGATGCTGTGCCATTCTATTGGAAGTACTAAGATGACCTTTTCCTTACCCACCAACCACATGCATTAATCACTTAACATGATCAAATATGGCAAATCTACATCTTATCTATGTTTTCAAGCATTATGGCCACTATTACAGGTTGAATTATGTCCCCCTCTAAAGACACTGAAGTCGTAACTCCTGGAACCTGTGAATGTGGCCTTATCTAGAAATGGGGTCTTTGCAGATGTCATCAAGTTTAGATTAGATCATTAGGGTGGGCCCTAATTCAACATGGCTAGTATCCTTGGAGAAGAGAAACTCTTGGACACAGATCCCCAAACCTCCAGGGCAACTAAGACAGAAACTGAAGTGATGGCGCTGCCAGCCAAGCATAAGAACTAGGAGCCTGGAAGAGGCAAGAAAGGCTACTCTCCTGTGTGCTGCACTTACTGACTTTGGACTTCTAATCTTTAGAACTAAGAGACAACACGTGTTCATCATTTTAAGGTACCTAGTCTGTGGCCCTTTTTGGCAGCAACCCTAGGAAACTATAATAGCTATCCTGTCCAAATGCTATTTCAAGCAAATGGGCTCTTTGCCTATGTTTTTTTTTAACAGTATGTTCACTGTCTTTTGTGCAAATCATCATGTGCCCTTTCACTTAATTTATTCGAATAAAAAAAGAAAACATGAAAATCACCTTGAAGTCAGTGCCTAAAGTGGAATGCTCCTGTTTGAATGCCAGAAAGGATGGTGGCCCGACACTGGGTAATGTTTTCAGAGAAGGCTCAAACAATGTTATAAAGTCTTCCTCAAACTAAATTTTAGAGAGAGACACAGAAAGAGAAAATGAAGGTGAATGATCAGTTTACCATAAGCATGATTACTAGTTGGACTGAAATATTTCTTACCTCCAACTCACATAAAATGTTTAGTTTTAGCTCTTCTGGATTAATTACCCATTTTCCTGAAGCGAAAAGGAGAGATTTAGAAGGAAAGTTTAAAGTCTTTGTGCATTGTATCTCATTTTCTATACTTTGGAGATCCTAGCTCATCCCCCCTTCCACACACACATATGCACACACATATGAGCGCGTGTGCACACACACACACACACACACACGCAAATGCACACCCCCTTACACACACTCACTATGTAAATGCCCTGAAACTCTCTCTTTTCACCACCTTATTGCATATATTATTAAGGCAAGGGCTTTTCTAAAGGGCATGAGAACCATCCAAGTTAAGTAGTTTTTCTAATAGCAGTTTGCCTTTGCCACACAGAGGATGATGCCAAACATCCATTCACCTCTTAACATAGCAGCTATATTTTCAGGTTCAGTTTCCTTCTTTATAGTGTGTGTTTTCTTCCCTGTCAAAAGAACATATATTTGTCATTAATCCTGACAAAATAGGAAAGAAGTTTAATATAAAAGAAAACATGAGCCCAGCCAGTGTGGGTCAGTGGTTGAGCATTGACCTATAAACCAGGAGGTCACTGTTCAATTCCCAGTCAGGCCATATGCCCAGGTTATGGGCTCAGTACCTGGTGTGGGGCATGTGGGAAGCAATAGATCGATGATTCTCTCTCATCGTTGATGTTTCTATCTCTCTTCCTCCCTGAAGTCAATCTATATATATAAAAGCCTAAGTGACTACTATGATGTGCCCTGACCACCAGTGAGTAGGTACTCAATGCAGGAGTGCACTCCCACAGCCAACCTCCCACAGTCAGCCAACCTCCCACAGTCCCTCCTCCCAGCCAGCTGGCCTCCATTGGCCCTAATAGGGACTGGGCAAGATGGCCCAATAGGCTCTGACTGCTGGCCAAGTTGAGGAACCCCACCTGTGCATGAATTGGTGTACTGGGCCTTTAGTAATATATAATATATATATAAAAGGGTAATTTACAAATCGACCAAATGACTGAATAGGAGAACAACCATCTGGACGACCTTCTGGATGACCACACTATGACATTCACTGGTGCCAGGCCAGCCAAGGCGTGTGTGATGTGATTGGTTGGCTGGCATCACCCCACAATTGCCCTACAAAGGGGGCCTCCCTACTGTGGGGCTATTGATGGGGCGCTCTGCTATTGATCATCCTAAAGAGGAAGACCCAAGCCACTGGTTTGTGGGGAGATCGATGGGGGTTAGGGCTTTGTGATTGCACCAAAGCAGGAGGCCCAGGCAATTAATTGTGGAGCCTTGGCTGGATAGGTGGGGCCACCCTCTGTAAAGGCATTGATTGTGGATCCCCATGATTGATTACCCTGCAGAGGAAGGCCAGGCCACCAGGTTAGAAGCCACATAGGGAGGACCATGCCATCTGGCTGGCAGTGACATAGGTGGATAGGACCTCCCTTTGCAGGGTGACTGATCTGGGGGCCCCATGATTGATCACCCCACAGAGGGAGGCCCAGGTCAGCCAAGTGATCATATCCCATATCTGTCATATGCAGAGGGAGGTGACAGGTGGCAGGGGATGTGTGGCAGTGCAGCACAGATGGCAAGCAGTGGCAGCAGCAGGGGCAGGGTCAGCTGCCAGCAGCTGAGGAAAGGTAAGCCCCAATAGACCCTGATTGCTGGCCAGGCCTAGGGACCCTATCCAAGGGGTCCCAGATTACAAGCGGGTACAGGCTGGGCTGAGGGACAACCCCACTCCTTCATGCATGTATTTCATGCACCGGGTCTGTAGTATATATATAAAAGCCAAAGCGACCAAACAACAAAATAACAGAACTACCAGTTGAGTAGTTGTTATGATGCACACTGACCACCAGGGGGCAGATACTCAACACAGGAGCTGTCCCCCGGTGGAGAGTGCATTCCCACAGCTAATCTCCCATGCCCCCTCCCAGTAGCCGGCCAACCTCCTGCACCATGATCAGCCCCAATAGCCAGCTAAGCTGAGGGACTCCACCCATGCATGAATTTATGTACTGAGCCTCTGTGTGTGTGTGTGTGTGTGTGTGTGTGTGTGTGTGTGTTTATATATATAAGCATGATATCCTAATGAGACTGGACAGCTGAACGACCCTCTGGACATCCTTCTGGATGAAGCTGCAGTGGCAGGGGCTGAGGCAGAGGCAGTTAGGGGTGATCACGCAGGCAGGAAAGTAGTTAGGGGAGGTCAGGAAGGCAGGTGAGTGGTTAGGGGCAATCAGGCAGGCAAGCAGAGGGGTTAGGGACAATCAGGCAGGCAGGAAGAGTGGTTAGGAGTGATCAGGCAGGCAGGCAGGTGAGCAGTTAGAAGCCAGTGGTCCCAGATTATGAGAGGGATGTCCGTGGGATCGGGCCTAAACTGGCAGTTGGACATCCCCTGAGGTGTCCTGGATTGCAAGAGGTTTCAGGCTGGGCTGAGGGGATCCCTCCCCACTGCCCCATGCACAAATTTTATGCACAAGGTCTCTACTATATTTATATATACATATATATACATACATATATATATATATATATATATATATATATATATATATATACACATATATATATATATATGAAAAATATATACCCTTATTGTGTTTGTCTTTTTTTTTTTTGGCCTTTTTCTAAATAACATTTTTTAAAATTGATTTTTTAGAGAGAGAGGAGGGGAGAGGGAGAGATAGAAACATCAATGATGAGAGAGAAACATCATCAATTGGCTGCCTCCTGCATACCCCCTACTAGGTATCAAGCCCATGACCCAGGTATATGTCTTGACTGAAATAGATCCAGTGGCCTTTTGGTTCCCCATGGATGCTAAACCACTGAGCCATACCCAGCCAGGCTAAATAACATATTATCAGCAACAAGGAACAAAGAGAGAAAATTCACCACTCCAATGCCTCACTTTTATAATGTGTCCGCTCCAGATTTTTCAAAATGACAGTGGAGTAAAGGGAAGCTATCCTGACATTCTCTCAGGACAAAAATGGAAATACAACTAAAATACAGAAGAATCACCCCAAAAAATCAACTGAGGACTAGCTGGAGAGAATTCAGATAACCAAGGATGGAAAGTGGAGACTGCTTAGAGACTGGTGGAAAGTGCAGAGGCATGAAAGGGCTGGCCGGGCTCCCACAGACAGCAGCTGAAGTCCCAGAGGAATACCTCAGCTAGGGGATGGGGGAGGTTCTAACTGATAACTCTGGGTTCTAAACAGCAAGTTGGCTCCCCACCCTAAAGGAACAAAACTGAGAAAGGAGCGCACATAACTTCTGGCTGTGAAAAGCAGCAGGGCTGCTGTCTGTCAGGGAGAGATGGCTGAAAATGCAGGCACCCTCTTAATGAGCCAATGCAAAACTTTTTGTGCAGCCACTCAACTTGGGCTCCAACAGAGGGAGGGAAGACTGGACTGGAGTTGTATGAGGAGAGTCCAAGGGTGAGGGCTCTGGGTTTGGAGCTTGGAGGGCAGCCACCCTGGATTCCTGTGCTGAATCACTCCACATAATAGAGGACATCTTTCTCCATGTACATTTGCTATTCAGGCAGTTTTTGCTTAGGGGAAGGCAGTTGTTCCACCCCGTTGGAAGGCCTCTTCCCTTACCCTGTGATCCATAGCCTGAGGCTAATCAAGGGTGAAAACTGTAAGACTGCAAGTAGAGGAGAATCTCTGGAGGCTTTGAATCTTTGCCTTATCTTCTGCACCCAGGGCTAGGAAAAGCAGACCTTAGTGCACATCTTGGTCCTTTCCAAGGGCACCCGACTCAGCAAAGGGAGCCATAAGCTGTGGATTGCTGATAGCTCCAAACAGAGTACTCAGGGCCAGACACAAACAATATCTGAAATTGTTCTGCACTAGAGAATGGGAGTTACAGCAGATCTACTTAATATACAAACACGAATCTAAACAATTAGCCAAAATGGGGAGACAAAAAAACAAACAAACACACAACACAAAAAAACATAAAAACAACCCCCAAATGAAAGAACAAGAGAATTCTCCAGAAGAGATAAATAAAATGGAGATAAGAAATTATAAGAGACATAGGGTAATGACATAATGATGGTAAAGATGCTCAATGGCATAAGAAAAGATGTAGTAACTATGAAGAATGACATAGTACTAATAAAGAACACAGTGGAAGGAATACACAGCAGATTAGGAGAAGCCAAGGATCAGATCAGTGAATTAGAAGACAGAGTAGAAATAAAAATCACTCAATCAGAGAACCAAAAAGGAAATAAAAATAATTAAAAAACAGGAGGACAGTTTAAGGGAGCTGTGGGACAACATGAAACATAACAATATTTGCATAATAGGTGTGCCATTAGGGGAGGAAAGGGAGCAATAGAGATAGAACATGTTTATAGAAATAATGGTAGAAAACTTTGCTAACCTGGTGAAGGGTACACAAGTTCAGGAGGCACAGAGAACCCAAACAAGAACTCAAACAGTCCCATGCCAAGACACATCTTAATTAAAATGCCAACAATTAAAGACAAAGAG
>PVJN01013797.1:17614-48155 GCA_004026805.1 Lasiurus borealis
AAAAAAAAAAAAAAATGCTACAGAGACTGCTATAAGGAAAAGAAGACTGTATATAGAGAGAAACCTAGGAATAAAGAATTAAAAGGAAAATAAATAAGTTCCTATCAATAATAATCTTAAATGTAAATAGTTTAAGTGTTCCAATAAAAAAACATAGGGTAGCTGAATGGTTAAAAAACATGACCCAATTATATGCTGTCTACAAAAGACCTACTTCAGACAAAAGACTCATACAGGATGAGAGTGAAGGAACAGAAAATATTTTCCACGCAAATTGAAACAAAAAGAAAAACTGGGGTAGCAGTACTCATATCTGACAAAATAGACTTCAGAATGAAGGCTATTACAATAGAGAATAATGGTCACTATATAATACTAAAGGGATTAATCCAATAAGAGGATATAACATTGGTAAACATACTAGTACATGCAGCCAATATAGGAGCACCTAAATATATACAAAAAAATTTTAGAGGATTTTAAGGGAGAGATCCACAGCAATACAGTCAGATAGGGGACCCCTCTGACTTCACTGTATAGACCTTCCAGACAAAAAGTTAAGGAAACAGTGATTCTAAAGGACACACTGGATCAGATGGATTTAATTGATCTGAACATTATAGAACATTTCACCTCAAAGCTGCAGAATATATATTCTTCTCAAGTGCATATTTTCAAAGAAAGACCATATGTTAGGACATAAAACAAGTCTCTACAAGTTCAAGAAGACTGAAATCATATTAAGCATATTCTCAAATCACAATGGCATGAAATTAAAAATCAACTATAATAAAAACATTCAAATACATGGAGGCTAAATAGTATGTTATTAAAAAATGAATAGGTTACAAATGAGATCAAGCAAGAAATCAAACACTTCCTGAAACAAATGACAACAAATACTCAACACCAAATCTCTGGGACACAGGAAAAGCAGTCCAGAGAAGGAAGTTCATAGCACTATAGGCCTACCTCAAAAAAATACAAAAATTATCAATAAGCTATTTAACCCCATAACTTAAGGAGAATAACAAGAAAAGCCCAGAGTAAGTACAAATAAAGAAATAATAAAGATTAGAGCAGAGACATCAATCATACCACAAATAATAAGGCCATATATGACATGAGATACAGGCTAAAAAATACAACACAAAAATCAATGAAACCAAGAGCTGGTTCTTTGAAAAGATAAACAAGATTGATGAACCTTTAGCTAGACTCATCAAGAAATAGAGAGAGGACCCAAATAAATAAAACCAGAAATGAAAGCAATAAAGTAACTACAGATAGCACAGAAATACAAAGAATTGTATTTAAATTGAAAATATGAACAATAATATGCCTACAAGTTGGACAATGTGGATGAAATAGACAAATTCCTAGAAAAAATACTATGTTCTAAAACTGAATCAGGAAGAATTAGAAAACCTGAATAGGCCAATAACAATTGATGAAATTGAAGCAGTAATAAAAAAAAAACAACTCCCTGCAAACAAAAACCCTGGTCCACGTGACTTCACAGGGGAGTTTTACTGAACATTCAAAGAACAACTAACATCTATCATCCTCAAACTATTACAAAAAATACAAGAGGAAGGAACATTTCCAAGCTCTTTTTATGAGGCTAGCATTATTCTAATTCCAAAACCAGATAAAGACACTACAAAGAAAGAGAATTATAGGCCAATATCCCTGATGAACAAAGATGCTAAAATCCTCAAGAAAACATTTGCAAATTGGAACCAGAAATATACTAAAAAAGATCACACACCATGACCAAGTGGGATTTATTCCAGGGATGCAAGTCTGGTACAATATTTGCAAATCAATAAACATGATACATCACATAAACAAATTAAAATACAAAAATCACATGATCATATCAATAGATGTAGAAAAAGCATTAAAAAAATCCAATACTCATTTTAAAAAAATATATTTTATTGATTTTTTACAGAGAGGAAGGAAGAGGGATAAAGAGTTAGAAACATCGATGAGAGAGAGACATCGATCAGCTGCCTCCTGCACACCTACTGGGGATGTGCCCACAACCAAGGTACATGCCCTTGACTGGAATCAAACCTGGGACCTTTCAGTCTGCAGGCCGACACTCTATCCACTGAGCCAAACTGGTCTCAGCCAACACTCATTTTTTGATAAAAACTCTCAGCAAAGTGGGAATAGAGGGATCATACCACAAATAATAAGGCTATTTATGACAAATATACAGCCAACATCATACTCAATAAGCAAAAACTAAATCCATTTCCCCTAAGAACAGGAACAAGACAGAATGTCACTTTCAAAGACTCTTATTCAACACTAGAGGCCCAGTGCACAAAATTCATGCACTTGTAGGGGAGGTGTCCCTCAGCCCAACTGCACCTTCTCCAATCTGGGTACATCCCTCAGGGAACATCCTTCTCACAATTCCAGACTGCTGGCTCCTAACCACTCACCTGCCTGGCTGCCTGATTGCCCCTAACCACTCTGCCTGCCAAGCTGAGAGCCTCCTAACCACTTCCCTGTCGGCATTATGGACACCTAACTGCTCCCTTACCTGCCTGATCAACCCAACTGCCCTCTCCTGTCAGCCATCTTGTGACAATGTAGAAGTGGCCATCTTGTGAAATGAGGGCATGAGGGTCAATTTGCATATCACCTCTTTATTATATAGGATAGCACTCGAAGTCCTAACCAAGGAAATAAAAGATTTATACTCAGAAAACTACAGGAGAATGAAAAAAAGAGGTAAAGGAAGATATAAAAAAGTGGAAGAATACACTGTGTTCATGGATTGATGGAATTAACATAATTAAAATGCCCATGTACCCAAAGCAAAATGAAGATTCCATGCAATCCCTATTAAATTACCAATGGCATATTTCACAGATCTAAACAAATATTTCAAAAATTTATATGGAAACAAATAGCAGTAGCAATCTTAAATAGCCATGGCAATCTCGAAAAAGAAGACCAAGTTGGAGGAATCACAATATCAGATATCGTTATATTACAAAGCCACAATAGTCAAAACAGCCTGGTACTGGCACAAGAACAAGCAAATAGATGGAACAGAAGAAAGACTGTAGATATCAACACAAGTCATTATGCCCAATTAATATTTGTTAAAGGAGGTAAGATCATATAATGGAGTCAAGACAGTCTCTTCAATAAATGCTGTCAGGAGAATTGGACAGGTACATGCAAAAAAAACAATGAAACTAGACCACCAACTTACACCATACAAAAGAATAAACTCAAAATGGATTCAAGACTTAAATGTAAAAAATGAAACCATAAAAATCCTAGAAGAAAACATAGGCAGCAAAATTCTAGACAGCTCTCATAGCAACATGTTGGGTATCCATCTCCTAGGGTAGTGGTTGGCAAACTCATTAGTCAACAAAGCGGCAAACCACAGCTCCAAAGGAGAAAATAAACAAATGGGATTATATCAAAATAAAAAGCTTTTGCACAACAACAAAAAAATAAACTAAATGAAAAAAGAACCCACTATATGAAAGAATATATTTGGCAAAGATACATCTGCTGAAGAATTAATATCCAAAATATATAAGGAACTCATACAACTTAACAAAAGGAAGACAAACAACCTAATTTAAAATGGGCAAAGGACCTAAATAGACACTTCTCCAAAGTGGACATATAGACGGCTAAAAACCATATGAAAAATGCTCAAAACTACTGATCATCAGAGATATACAAACTCACCTCACACCTGTCAGAATGGCTACCATCAACAAATTAAAAATGACAAGTGCTGGTGAGATGTGGAGAAAGGGAACCCTAGTACACTGTTGATTGGAATGCAGACTAGTGCAGCCATTAGGGAAAACAGTATGGAATTTCCTTAAAAAATTAAATATAGAACTGCAATTTGACCCAGTGACTCTACTTCTAGGAATATGCCATAAGAGTCCCAAAACACCAATCAGAAAGAATACACGTACCCCTATGTTCATAGCAGTGTTATTTACAATAACTAAGATATGGAAACAGCCCAATTGCCTATCAGTAGATGAGTGGGTAAAAAAGCTGTGGTAGTGTGAAAAAAAAAAGTTGTTATGCATTTATACCATGGAATACCATGGAGCCATAAAAAAAGAAGGATCTCTCATACTTTGAGATAGCCTGGAGGTACCTGGAGAGTATTATGCTAAGCAAAATAAGCCAGTCAGAGAAAGGCAAGTATCAGATGATCTCACTCATATGTGGAATCTAATGAACAAAATGAACTGATGAAGAAAATAGATCTAGAGACATAGTAGCATGGAACATATGGTGGAATCTCAGAGGAAAGGTGGGGGTGGGTGGGTAGGAGGGAAGAGAACTTGTATGCATATATACATAACCCATGGACACAGACAATAGGGGGTGAACACCTTGGTCAGGGGACAGGGTATGGCAGATGGGGTCGTGGAGGAAAAGGGGGGACATATGCAATACTTTTTAAAAAATTAAATCTTTATTATTTAGAATATTACATTTATTTCTCTTTTTTTCCCTCCACCCGGCTCCCAACCCTCCCTCTACTCTTACCTACCTCACATTGACCTCATCCATAGGAGTATGATTTTTGCCAGTCTCTCCCTGTACACCCCTCACTCCTTGCCCCCTGAGAATTATCAGTCCACTCCCTTTCTGTGCTCTTGATTCTATGATATTCACCACTTTATTCTGTTGATCGTATTTTTAATTCACTTAATTTTTAGATTCACTTGTTGGTAGATATGTATTTGTTGTTCATAATTTTTTATCTTTACCCTTTTCTTCTTCACTTCTAAAGGAGTACCTTTCAGCATTTCATATAATAGTGGTTTGGAGTTTATGAACTCCTTTACCTTTTTCTTATCTGTGAAGCTCTTTATCTGCCCTTTAATTCTGAATGATAGCTTTCCTGGGTAGAGTATTCTTGGTTGTAGGTTCTTGCTATTCATCACGTTGAATATTTCTTGCCACTCCCGTCTGGCCTGCATATTTTCTGTTGAGAAATCAGCTGATAGTCGTATGGGTGTTCCCTTATAGATAATGAACTGTTTTTCTCTTGCTGCTTTTAATATTCTCTCTTTGTGTTTTGCTCTTGGTATTTTAATTATGATGTATCTTGGTGTAGTCCTCTTTGGATTCCTTTTATATGGGGTTCTGTGTGCTTCCTGGACTTGTAAGTCCATTTCTTTTACCAGATGTGGGAAGTTTTCAGTCATTATTTCTTTAAATAAGTTTTCAGTATCTTGCTCTCTCTCTTCTTCTGGCACCCCCACAATTCTGATGTTGGTACACTTGAAGCTGTTCCAGAGGCTCCTTACATTATCTTCACATTTTTGGATTCTTTTTTTCTTCTTGCTTTTCCAGTTGAGTGTTTTTTTTGACTCTTTATATTTCAAATTTTTGACTTGTTTCTTGCCTTCCTCTAATCTGCTGTTATGTCTCTGTATAATATTTTTTATTTCAGTCAGTGTATGCTTAATTTCTAGTTGGTCCTTTTTCATCTCTGGTTGGTCCTTTTTCATCTCCTCTTGGGTCTCACTAAATTTATCCATCTTTTATAGGATATTCTTGAAAAACCTTATAATCGTGGTTTTTTGTTTTGTTTTGTTTTTAAATATATTTTATTGACTTTTTCAGAGAGGAAGGGAGAGGGATAGAGAGTTAGAAACATCGATGAGAGAGAGACATTGATCAGCTTCCTCCTGCACACCCCCTACTGGGGATGTGCCTGCAACCAAGGTATATGCCCTTAACCGAAATCGAACCTGGGACCCTTCATTCCACAGGCCAATGCTCTATCCACTGAGCCAAACTGTTTTCGACATAACCGTGGTTTTGAACTCTATATCCAGTCATTTATTTTCCTCCATTTCTTTTGTTTGTGATCTCTTTTTTTGGCTCTGCATTTTCACTATGCCGGGAAAACTTCTGTGTTGGATTCAGCCTTATGATATAAGACTTGCAAAACTGCAAAAGCCTTTTTGTTGAGCTTGAGATGGGTGGAGTCTCAGGGCTTAAGAGACTGCCTTGCCTTCCAGTCGGCCCCACCCTCCATGGCCTCTGGGTCTGACGTGTCTCGTAATTGCTGGAGCAGTCCTTATGTGTATGCTCACAGTGCCTCTAGACTGCTGCCTTTCCGGCTCCCCTGTGCTCCAGGACCATATGAGTCTGGGTCCCCAGGGTTTTACCTGAAACTGGGGTTTAGTGGAGTTAGAAGTGGCACAGTTGGGAGGATCTGTCTCCCACCCCCTCGTGAAAGCCAGCAGCACAATCAGCAGTCGGTCTTATGCACACAGTTCTGGGCGTGCCACCAGACTTCTGCTCTTTCGCGGATCCCCTATATTTCCATGCACTTCTCCCTTTTCACAGTCCAAACTCCTCCCATATGAGTTTCGGGTATACCTGGGGATCAGTGCCATAGGATAAGGGGTTCAATGCAGTTCAGAGTCTTCGTCTCCCTCCCAACAGAGAAAGCCAGCCAGGTACTCAGGCACCTGCTCTCTCCACACGTGCGTCTCTGTACCTCAGCTTTTTGCAGCTCCTCTGGGTCTCCTTGAGCGCCTCTCTTTCCTTCTACTTGTAGAATTTCCACTCAGCCAGCTTTCCTGTGGTTCTGGATGATGTCCATTCTGTCTTTTAGCTGTAGTTTTGAAATTGCTGTGCGAGGCAGCGGTGTAGGTGTTTACCTATGCCGCCATCTTGGATGACCTCTATTAGGCTTTTATTATATAGAACTTTGCAAATGCTGTTATTTTCTGTGTCTCTTAACTACTATTCTGTCTACTTGATGTCTGCTATTCTATAAAATATTTTTTCAAGTACACAGATGCTGGGGGAGAGGTGTTTAAGTTCACCACAATGAACTAATTCACCAGTATAATTTCCTCCACCTACTCCAGGGCAGTACTGGAAATGGGGAAAGCAGCCATCAATTCAACAGTAACATAGAGTAAATCTAGAAGTTTAAGCACACAGATTGCACTGATAAGAAACCAATCAGAATAATCTACAATCACACAGTAGGGAGGAGGCTGATAAGTCTCCCAGCAGAGATAGAGATGGCAAGGACTGTTGCTGGAGAAAGAATAAGCTTCAGAGGTAACACACTTTTTATGTGGAGAATCTGAAATAATTTTAAATATATTTTAGGCATTTTGTCCAATAGAAATGTAAACACTGGTACAGTCTAAATCCTAATTTAAGTCATCAAAAGGTTCTGTGACTTTTAAGTGAAATGATCTATAACAAAATTGATTTTACCATGCCTATTGATATACAAGCATATGTAATACTTTCAACAATAGATTTAATATCATCAACATTATAATAAAATGACATTATCCAATGACCTGTTGTATAAAAACATCAATGCACAAAGGTTTTCATGAAGGGATTACTTGCTGTTGGGAAGAACTCAAGGAACCAAAGCAAATCAACCTTGAAATACCTAGCAATCAGATTTGTTACTTAAGTCACAATAACTGTACATATACAAATATTGTGCAGTCATTCAGATAATTAGAGCAATCTTCCCTAATATGGGAAGATGTGCATGACATACTGTTCAGTAAAAAAAAATTAAGGAAGAAATAAAATTGCTGTTATTCACAAGAAATATAATTGTCTAATAGGCTTTCCAGTGACAAACTGAGAATTAGTAAGAGGATCAGACATAGAATATTAACACATAGAAATAAACAGTTTTCTAATGCAGTGACATAAACAATTAGAAAATATAATAGGAAAAAAATGCCAATTGTTACATTGATAAAAAGACTAAAAAGTACCTAGGAATAAACTTAAGAGTTGCATGTGAGTCCTCTTGAAAAAAAAAAAAAACTACCAAAGAAGATTCATTTAAAAAATGGACGGGTACACTAATCAAATACTGTTAATTAAACAAGGAGAAATTAGAGGTGGCTGCAGTGTCTTGTTGTCCGATGTAAGCAAACTGAAACTTAAACCAGAGTCAATTCCTGAAAATGCCTCAGGGTTAAGAAGAACAGCCAGTCATGAACAGCCAACTAGGCTTCCCCAAATAGTGGAAGCACTGTCGCTGTAGCCAATAAAATAATTTCCTTGCTTTGCTCCTGTGTCTCCTCTATAAAAACCTCTCCCATAGCTCTTGTCAATGAAAGGTTCCTAAACACTCTTGGTCTATGTTGCACAATCTGGATGAACATTTGTTCAAATAAACACTTAAACATTTGAAAATGCCTCAATTTCTCTTTTAACATTGCTAACCCAGATCATAGGATCAACTTGTTAAATTCCAATGAAAAATCCAATCAAAATCATATTGACCACAGAGATTAATTTGGCAATAATTAACGTTTTTTTTAAAAAATATATTTTATTGATTTTTTACAGAGAGGAAGGAAGAGAGATAGAAAGTCAGAAACATCAATGAGAGAAAGACATCGATCAGCCGCCTTCTGCATGCCCCACAGTGGAGATATGCCTGCAAGCAAGGTACATGCCCTTGACTGGAATCGAACCCGGGACCCCTCAGTTCGCAAGCTGATGCTCTATCCACCGAGCCAAACTGGTCTTGGCTTAAAATATTTTTACAATAGATTGTGTCATTCTTTTGTGCAAACTCTCCCAGTGATTTCCCATTTTATTCCCACTGAAAAAGATTTGTCCTCATTCTCTCTTTGACCTTGCCCCTAAGATTCTCCTCCTTATTTTTTCCACTGCAGCCACACAGAATGCCTCTTTGTTCTAAGAGGCTCTCACCTATTTGAGGTTGGTTTTTTTTTGTTTTTTTTTTTTACGTCTTTGAGCAAATATTTCAGCTTCTAAGTGAAGATTTCCCTGAACACACTGTATATATAAGCTTGCATCCTTCCTGGCCAACATTTTTCATCCCTTTATCTGCTTCATTTTTCTCCTTAGCACTTACCTAATGTATTATATATTTACTTATTTTATTATTATTTATCTCATCATTACCTCCACTTCCCACACTCTAAAACAGCGGTTTTCAACCTGTAGGTCGCGACCCCTTTGGGGGTCGAATGACCCTTTCACAGGGTTCGCCTAAGACCATCGGAAAATGCAGATATTTACATCACGATGCATAACAGTAGCAAAATTTCATGGTTGGGGGTCACCACCACATGAGGAACTGTATGCAAAGGTTGCGGCCTTAGGAAGGTTGAGAACCACTGCTCTAAAAGATCACTGAGACAGGGATTTGCTTGTGTTGTTTACTGTTGTTTCCCTGGAACAGGGTTGGGCCTATAACAGGTGTTTTGGTATATGGTAGGTGCTCAAAAAGCACATAATGAATAAGTGATATAACACAAAACAATATAAAACTTGAAAGACTACTCATAAAGATTACTTCTTTTTTAAAAAAGATTTCAGAGAGGAAGGAAGAGGGAGAGAGAGAGAAATGTCAATGATGAGAGATATTCATTGATAGGCTGCCTTCTGCATACCCGCTACTGGGGATCAAGCCTATAACCCAGACATGTGCTCTGACTGGGACTCTAACTGTGACTTCCTGGTTCCCAGATCAGTGCTCAACCACTGAGCAACACCAGCTGGGCAAAAAGATTAATTCTGAGGAGTATATTGGGATAACTTAAGTTTAATTTTTACATTATATATTTAATGGTTTGATATTTTAAAAATAGTAAGCATATGTTCTATAATAAAAATAAAGATATGTATTAAAATATAATGGCACATCATTACTTGCTGAGAACATAAACACTACTGATAGGGGGACTTATAATCTTGTAGATAGAACACCTGAATTAATCTGAAAAATAATCATGTTATTTTATTTTTATTTATTTATTTTTCATATCTTCTTTCTTAGACTTGATCTTAGCCAAAAGGCCGAGAAACGATATCTTCTTTCTTTTTATTGAAAAATAATTTAGAAAGTGGCAGTTAATAAAGGACACAAACAAATCAGCAAATCAACAGGGATATACTAGTGAAAAGCATAGACAATATAAAACTAAAAATGTCATTGGCTTCTTTAATCAGTTAAGAGTACACAAAATGTAACAGGCAGAGGGTCTATTTTAAACAAATTAGGGTTTTTTCCCCAAATCGCCTTGTCAGGTATATACACACCACAAAAAATGGTGTGTGAAGATGAATGCAAGTAATTGTATCCTGAATTAAAAATATAATTAAAACAGCTATTGAAACAGGAATTAACAACAGACTGACAATTTTAAAAACTGAGTTTTAATACACTGCATGGCACAAAGCTATACTATTCTGATAGATATGAAGGAGAAAGTCTCTTCCTTTTTTAGCAAAAATGCTTCTCCAGAAAAGCAAATGAAAACAGTGTAATCGGCAGACCAAAAAAGCTACAGCTAGATGTCAGAGCTATAATTTCTCATATTTCAGATAGAAAATCCTATTTATCCAGAATGGACTAAATTTCAGGACAAAACAGTAACATTTAACATTTTTTACATTGCTCTTTCCTTCTCATCCCATAATTTTGCATGATCTTGCAAAAAGATGGCTGCTTTTAGAATTGGCTATTTTATTTTTCTTTCTGTGGCGAGACTGTCATGAGGTCTTAATATTTCAGGCTCATATGCATCCATGACCAGTGTCCCACTATGGTAGAAAAACTTATCAATGGACCTGGTGAACTCAGCTTCCCTTGCTGCTTTGTTCTCCCACTGATGAGACTGGAGGACAGTTGCCAAATATCATTAGGATCCATCCCTGTAGGATCTTTCCTGTGGGTCAGGAGAAAGATGCTCTTCTCCTTTTATAAATGGTCAGGATCCCCATCATCACAAAATAGGATATGACACACAACGCCAAAACAGGCTTGGACTCTGGAAAAGGGTGCGTATAATCCCAAATCAAAGCCACTATGGCAAAGAAACAGGAGATGGTACAGATGGTGAGGCAACTGTCAATTAAACCAAAATTCTCCACATACTTGTACTTTTCCAGAAATACCTTTTTGGTAGAATCATCCAAAGAATTTTTCACAGCTGATCCATCCCATTTGTCAATTTTTACAAGCTTATCATCAATCTTCCACTTATCCAACAAGCCAATGCGGCCACTGCCTGTTCCGCAATTAGAGCCACTGCCAGCCCCACTACTGCCTCAGCCACCACCAGATCTCCTGGCCTGTCCAGCCTCCGCCATCTTGTCTCAATCATATTATTTTAAATCTTAGAACACATATACTTATGTGAATAGGGAGTTAAGTTTCTCATATGTGAATAAGGGGTTTAATTTTACTTAAGTTTCATTTTCAACGTCTATGTGAGTGATTGAGGAGGTGACTCAACTGTGAATCCAGTAAGCAGAACCAATAAGCAGGGTCAGACAGATCTACCAGGAGTCAAAACATCATCTCATCACCTGGTAACTAAGGACAATAGCTGATGACTGTGGACCTTCAGGGCTGCATAGAGCTGCATTTTTTTCCCGGCCTCAATCTAGCCCTTTTTTAGATATGTCCCATCTAAGCATCTCTAAAATCTTACTAGAGGCCTGGTGCACAAAGTTCATGTAAAGGTACAGTCTCTAGGACTGGCTGGCAACTGAAGTGTGAGCACCTGGCGTGGAAGGGCAGGTCCCACTGACCTCTGGGCTCTAGGAAACACCTGGGCCTTTGGGCCCCCACAGGCTCCCCTCTGCCTGAGTCACAGTGCCTGAATCCCCACATGGAGATGTGGTGAGTGCAGCTGGATACTGTGGGCCAGGGTGCAGCATGGGCCTCTGGGCCATCCAGTGGTTCTGCAAGGAAGCCAGGCGGCAGCATGCTCTCTCCCAGTTGGCCTTGTAGACCAGCTCCTGTGTGAACCCACGAGGAGCTGATTGGCCCCAAATTCCCTGCTGCTATGGCCCAGCAGGCTATGCATGCATGGGGCAGGCTCCTCACAAGCGTCTGGCATCTAAGTGCCCACTGCCAGTGCCGCATCATCAATGCCTGCCATGTTCCACACCATCCCATGGTGGTCAGCAGACATCATAGTGAATGGTCGAATACAGTCTCCTGGCCGAACAACCACCGAGAGGACAATTTGCATATTAGGCTTTTATTATATAGGATTATTAAAAAAGTGAGCTCCTATTCATGTGGAGGAAGCCTAAAAGGCCATTAACTTGGTCTAAATAAGCTTCCAAAGAACATGGCATCCATGAAAGAGAGAAATAAAAGAACAAAAGGACAGTTGAGGTACTGAGGAAGAAATCACTAAGAAATTGTTTAAAAATATAATATGGAATGATATGAAAAAATAGCAAATAAAGTTCAAAACATGGGAACTGAAATGCATAAATATGTGACAATATATATTTATATACTGTATATGGAGCCCCTAGAACCATAAGAAATGTAAAAAGTAACTGTTAATAACTTATTCTTGAATTGTCTCCCTTAAACATCAAATGCCTCCCTGTGCAATTTTGGTGTGTGCCTCACATTGGGAATCATTGCTCTACCCTCTTCCCCTTTATAATCCTGTTCCCTGCACCTTGTATAAGACAGGATGTGAATGCTTGTAAGCACCCTGTTTTCTTGGTTGACTGGCCTTCTCAATAAATGCCTTATATGAGTCAACCCTGCCTTTGTTATTGGACATAGTGACAGGCAGCCTGAGTTCAACAGGGAGTTTACCAGTAACATCACTATTTCTTAAAAGACTAAGTGCCAAGGAGTTTAAACTTTTAACCTCATTTTGATCTACATAACAGTCCTGTGACAGTAGCAATATTATTGCCAGCATGTGAGAAAACTGACACTGAATGAGGTGAAGCAGCTTGCCCAGTCCTCACAATGTTAGTGCTGGGGCTGGGGTTCAAACCTGGACTTACCAATTGCCTACATTGCTCTTCCCAATGTGCTATCCCATCACCCAGCAAAAGCTAAAAAATCAAAGTACTCACTAGGCTTCTTTTTGCTGGACATCTCTTGAAGCCAACTTTCTTCTGTTTGGACTGATATTGGAATTCCTGGATATAAACCATAATAACTTGTCCTGAAATTTAGACAAAACATTATTTTTGAGTTTTCCTATATAGTCATTATCAATTCTAAATATAGTACATTTAATAGTCAAATAATAAGTGTATATAGAAGATCCTGAATTCTATTTTCTTTGAAATATTTTCTTCCATTTTTATCTCTCCAGTAAAGTCAAGCACAGTGTATTAGCATGGTATTTGTTCTTTAGCAAGTACTTCTTTCTAAATCTTGGAGGCTCCCAATGCCATATTACCTCCCTCAGGGACTAAATTACTACCATTCTGTGAGTGTGTG
The DNA here is from genome assembly GCA_004026805.1 of Lasiurus borealis. NCBI lineage: Eukaryota > Metazoa > Chordata > Mammalia > Chiroptera > Vespertilionidae > Lasiurus > Lasiurus borealis. The sequence goes on from PVJN01013797.1 coordinate 30,897, forward strand.
CTGCTAGTGGTGGTGGTATAGTGATGATGAATGTGTTTGAATTTAAATGAGAATTCTTTTTAGAAGGCTAAAGTTAAATACATTGTAATTAAAAAATCTGCATTCTTTCTACAAGTAGTTTAATCAATTACTTGAGTTATCATTGACATGATAGAAAGGTAGGAATTTATTGACTTTTACTAGCTAAAATGACTGTTAATGGTAACAAGTACATGATAACTTGTTTTTTAAGTTCCTTTGCATCTTTGAATTTCATATTGTTGTAATAATTCCAGGCATATTCCAAAATTATCAAACAAAATTTTTTAAAAAATTTAGTCAATTTCAGAAACGTCCCTTTCCCCATGTTTCTCTGTTTTCCTGTATCTCCACCTTCTTGTTTTGATGCTTTGTTTATTGAACATTGTAGCAGTGGGGTGTTTTGTTTCAATTCTGAAATGACTGCACCTTGCAATGGGCAAAGAACTCCTCTGCCGAAGCTACCTGTGCAAGTCTGTTTATCTAACCTCCTAGAGAAACAAGTTATAGGGACCAAGAGTACAGGCACATTGAAAAGCAATCCCTAGACAACATGTAAAGATTGGATTCCCCTCCCATGCCCCGCCCCACCTAATGGTTAACAAAAGCAGTGTATTATTTATTTAGGTCTCTTTGTTTTTCTTAAGCCAACACCAAAGATTATTTCTGAAATCCTGTGTCAAGATGGCAGTACATACATAGTATTTGCTTTCTCACATTACTTATCTTTGCAAAACACAATCAAGGCAGGTGCTACTATTCCTTTCTACAGGCAAGGCAATTGAGGCTACAGGGAACCTCTCAGAAATTATGTATGGCCCAGACTTGTTTGGCTCCCAAACCTGTGTTACTCTACATTTACCTACTCCCAAAGTTTGCCTCATTTTCAACCTAAATAGTAATAGAGCCACTGAACACAGAACTTGAGCCAATACTGGTGGCATTTTTATGGCATTTTAGGCCAGATTTCCTTAAAAACACACTTCACCAAATTCACTAGAGAATGCTTTGAAATATGAAAGAAACATTTTCTCAGGAAGATTTATGAGAGGAAATTAAGACTTGATCTGGCAAAGAGCTTCTTGTGTAGAGTGTTCAGGTCAAGAGGGCATCCGAGCACATGTTTTTGCCCTTCCCTTCTGAGATACCAAACCCTTAAGAACAAACAAATAGCCCTGGAAAAAAAGAAAGCTGTCATCAATAGATAATATTGAAGTTCTTATACAAAAGAAAGTAAGGGGCTTTAGGTTGATGGAAAAGCAGAACAGAAAACACCACAGCTCAAGACAAGAGAGTTTTGTTCTGAAGGGGATTTCTAAGGAGCTCCCAACTCAGACTCAACAAACTGCAGACATGGGGCTGGAGCCTGTCATTCAAGTTCAAGGAGTGAACTTTGAAGAGCTTCCAGGCAGATTCCTTCTTTCCCCTTGTACAGAGCATTTGGCAGGAGTTGCTTTTATTCCAGATGAAGCCCAAAGAATCGCTTTCTGGAAAATGTGAGCAACCTGCCTTAGGAATTCAGACCAGAGAACAATAAGAGATCTTGAGGATCTGTTCAGCAGGCCTTGGTGAAGGGAAGGCAGCCATACAGTCAAGCATCCTCATCCTAACGTTAGCCTAGCAATACTAGGGTTGCCTACCTTGCCTGCTCCCTGCTAATACTTCCTGGAAGCTGGCTCTGACATATGTTACCCACCTACATAGGACTCACAGTCAAACTCCCCTCTGCATACCCTGTCAGAAAAGAGAACTACTCAGGCCCTGGCAGGGTAACTCAGTTGGTTGGAGCATTGCCCAGATGTGCCAGGCTTGTAGGTTTGATCCCCAGTCAGAGAATGTACAGAATCATCCAATGAATGCATAAATAGGTGGAACTGTAAATCAATGATTCTCTTTCTTTCTCTAAAACTCTCTTTACATAAAAGCATAATATGCAAATAGACCAGATGGCAGAATGACCAGTTGTTATGACATGTACTGACCACCAGGGGGCAGACATCAATGCAGGAGCTATCCCCAGCCCACAGGCCTCAATCAGGGCCTGCCAGCCAACGTCTTGGTCCCTCACCCTGGCCAGCAGGCTCTGATTGCCCGATGGGGAATGGGGAACCGGGGGTGGGTGGCAGTGGATGTGGGTGGCATTAGGCCAAAATGGGTGCCAGCAAGTGGGCCCCTGATCACCCTGCTGGTCACCCCAACATAGAGGGCCACTGGTGGTGGGGGCAGGGCCTGTGAGTGGGCAGGAATGGCTAACCTCTTGGTTCTTCCCCCCAGGCCAACAGGCTTAGATCGCCCAATGGGAACGGGAACCTGGGGTGGGTGGTGGTGGGCAGTGCCAGGCAAAGGCGGGTGCAAGCAAGTGGTGTCCCAATCTCCTGGCCAGAAGCCCCCCACACAGAGGGCGACCAGCTTTGGTGGCAGGGTTGGGGGAGAGGGGCAAAGGGCAGGGCCAACTGCCAGCAGTAGGTAAAGATCAGTCCTGATCACAGGCCAGGCCTAGGGACCCTACCCATGCAAGAATTTCATGTGCCAGGCCTCTAGTCAATGAATAAAAAATTAACACACACACACACACACACACATACACACCAGAACTACTCAGCTGTAGGACTCCATTTTAGCTAACAGTCACCAAGGATTATCAGCCATTTAAGGACAATCAGTAGCATGGAAGAGGAAGGACCAAGATAAACAAACCTGAACAACTGATCTTGAAAGAAAAAAGAAGCAATACAAAAAAACAAAGAACTTTAGTATGTTGTAAGAATACCCTTAAAGACATTCAAAAAGACCCCACACAACTATTTGAACAGCAGCAGAGAACAAAAACTGGTTCTTAGAAGCTACATACACATGGTGAAACTGGTTTGACTCTGGATAGAGCGTCAGCCTGCGGACTGAAAGGTCCCAGGTTCGATTCTGGTCATGGGCATGTACATTGGTTTCACACACATCCCCAGTAGGGTGTGTGCAGGAGGTGGCTGATCGATGTCTCTCTCTCATTGATGTTTCTAACTTTCTATTCCTCTCCCTTCCTCTCTGTAAAAAATCAATAATATATATAAAGAAGCTACACACATGAATCCTGAAATAAAATCTGTACAAGGGCTGCACAGTAGCATGTAAACACCTAAAATCTGAGATATCCAGAGGCACAATAGCCATCCTTCAGATACTAGCAGGATGGAAAGAACAGAGGCAGTGAAAGGAGGAAATAGCAAGTATCAGCAGGGTTTGAGAGTCACTGATCAGCAATACCAGATACTAGAATGCAATAAAGCAATCAATGTATTGAGAGCACAAGGGAAAGTGGTTTTTAAATCTATTGTTTTTTGCCAGGTTATATGATTAATAAAGTATGAGGTAAAATGAAGAAATTTTAAGACAGGCAAGGACTCAGAAATTCCCCTGAGATGTATATGAAATAATTACCTGAGGAGTTTCTCCAGCAAAAAGAAAAAGAATAAAAGCAAACAAGCAATATGTAAATCAAGAAAGTGTGGTCATTGAGCACAACTCAGAAAAATTTAAGGTAACTTAAACCAAGTGAGAGTTGAAAAGTTCATCGTTTAGGAGTTAAGCTTTGTGAACATAGGATTTTATTTTCCTATGCATAAACCAAGTAACATTATTGGATGTCAGCATGAAATTTTGAGTACTATTAATTGGTTTTTAATTTTTAGAATCAACTTGTACCCAAAGTACTAGAGTTAATTATAATTACAAAATATAATTCAAACATAATAAAGCTTGGCAAAGCAATATGACTTTATATATATATATTAGAGGCCTGGTGCACAAAATTTGTGCTCGGGGTGAGGGGTAGAGGGGGTGTCCTTTAGCCCAGCCTGCTCCCTCTCCAATCTGGAACCCCTTAAGGAATGTCCGACTGCCCATTTAGGGCCGATCTTAACTGGCTCCCAACTGCTCACCTGCCTATTTTCTTGATTGCCCCTAACTACTTCTGCCTGCCAGCCAGATCACCCCCTAACCACTCCCCTGCCAGCCTGATTCATGCCTAACTACTATTCTGTTTGCCCCTAACTGCCCTACCATGCAGGCCTGGTCACCCCTAACTGCCCTCCCTGCAGTCCTGGATCCCCCCCGACTGTCCTTTCCTGCAGACCCAGTCAATCCCAACTTCCCTGCTCTGCTGGCCTTGTCACCCCTAACTGCCCTCCCCTGAAGGATTGATCACCCCCAACTGCACTCTCTTGTAGGCCTGGTCCCTCCCAACTGCCCTCCTCTGCTGGCCTGATCACCCACAACTGCCCTCCCTTGAAGGCCTGGTCTCTCCCAACTGCCCTTCCTTGCTGGCCATCTTGTGGTGGCCATCTTGTGTCCACATGGGGGCAGGATCTTTTGACCACATGTGGACAGTCATCTTGTTTGTTGGAGTGATGGTCAATCTGCATATTACTCTTTTATTAGATAGGATAGGTACACTGGTGGGGGCCAGCTGGTTTGCCCTAAAGGATGTCCTGGATTAGGGTGGGTGTTCCCTTGGGGTGTGGGTTGGTCTGGGCAAGGGGCCTATGGTGGTTTGCAGGCCAGCCATGCCCCCGGGTACCCCAAGTGGAGGCCCTGGTATCTGAGATTTATTTATCTTCTACAATTAAAACTTTGTAGCCTGGAGTGGAGCCAAGCCTTCTGCTCTCACAGCCATTGAAACTTTGTTGCCTTAAGTGGAGGCCTGGGTGCTTGGCTTCCTCCATTGCTAGGGGCAACCTAAGCCTGGTTCCTGCTGTAGCCATCTTGGTTGGGTTAATTTGCATACTTGCTCTGATTGGCTGGTGGGTGTGGCTGGTGGGCATGGTAAAGGTATGGTCAATTTGCATATTACTATTTTATTAGATAGGATGTATATATGTCATATATGTGTGTTTTAATATAGTTTATTATATAATTTGTTGTTAAATGGGAAAGGATGAGAGAAGAGATAGAAGGGAGTAGAAGTATATTAATGTGTAATTTTTCATAAGTTAATAGCTGCTAAAGTTGATAAGTCAAGAAATACAGGTGTAGCCCTGGCTCCTGTTGCTAAATGGTTAAAGCACTGGTCCTAGAACAGAAGGGTCTTAGTTTTGGTTCCTGGTCAAGGGCAGGCAGCTTGGTTGCAGGTTTGATCTGTAGCTCTAGAGTTCAAGTTATGTCCTCTCCACAGGTAAATGAATGCAAGAGGCAACCAATCTATATGTCTCTCTCACATCTATGTTTCTCTCTCTCTCTCCCTTCCTCCCTCCCTTCTATTCTCTCTCTCTCTCTCTCTAAAAAAAGTAGTGATTTAAATATATTAATGTCCTAAAAGTTAGAAAAACTGAAAATAATGTTACTACCAAGGAGGGAAGCAGTAGAAGTTACATTTGTTATCTTTCATGGTGGGAAGTCATTAGTTATGTCACAAATTGATAAGTTAAGAAATGAAAATATGCTATTTAAAATTGTACTGGAAGCAAAACAAACTGTTAACTGCCAGGACTGAGCAGCAGACCCTGATCGATAGATGAATGGATTACTCTGATACATGTTTCTGTGAAAGAGAGGGCTAAGGGGCTGCTTGGTTATCGGAACCAAACAGCCCCATTCCTCTGCCTCCTCAGGCTTTTATAGTAACAACTAGAGGCCCGGTGTATGAAATTCATGCATGGGGGTGTGTGTCCCTCAGCCCAGCCTGCACCCTCTCCAATTTGGGATATCCCTCTCACAATCCAGGACTGCTAGCTCCTAACTGCTTGCCTTTCTGCCTTCTTGATTTCCCCTAACTGCTTCTGCCTGTAAGCGTGATCACCCTCTAACCACTCCCTACCAGCCTGATTGATGCCTAATTGCTCCCCTGACAACCTGCTTGCTCTTAACTGCCCTCCCCTGCAGGCTTGATCACTCCCAAATGCCCTTCCTTGCAGGCCTGGTCCCTCCAAACTCCCCTCCCCTGCTGGCCATCTTGTGGCAGCCATCTTTTGTCCAAATGGGGACAGCCATTTTGACCATAGGGGGGAAGCCATTTTTGTGTTGGAGTGATAGTCAATTTGCATATTACTCTTTTATTAGATAGGATAGCTTGAATTAAAAGTAAGTATTAGATACTATCAGTAGGTAAGCATCCTTGAAAAGACCTATGTCTGTAGTGTCCCTTAAGCAAGGATATCTAAAGACTAAACATAAAGATTATAGTAAAACACCCATGAGCTCAGACTTGTTTGGAAAAGCTAAGGCAAGGTCTGTACGAGAGTCCCTCCTCCCCTCAACCTTTCAGAGAACCCTCCTTACCAACTTTCTGACCAAGTCCCGTGCTTCCCCACAGTTAACAGTATGTTAATTCTGATGAGTGGGAGTGGGGTGGTAGTGAAGAAGAGCATGAAGATTTAAAATTTGCCTGGCTGGTGTGACTTGGTGGATAAGTGCCGACCTATGAACTAGGAAGTCATAGTTGGAGTCCAGGTTAGGACACATGCTGGGTTGTTGTGGACTCAGTCTCCAGTGGGGGGCATGCAGGAGGTAGCTGATCAATGATTCTCTCTCTCCCTCCATTTTTTTCTGAAATCAATAAAAGTCTATTAAAAATAAAATTTTATATTTTAACCATGTACATATATTATCTTTTATTAAAATGTTGAAAAAAGAGGATACATAGAAACATATAAATGGAACAGAACTATTCTTATGCTTAATAATTTAGAAGTTGCTTGTAAAAGCAAAACTTAGGTGGATAGTAACTCAAGATTATAATCTCAGGTTTGGTGTAGATTTCAGGGAAGATTTATAAAGATATTTCAAAAGGGATTTCTCTGGTGTCTTCTTATTAAAAAGTACTCAAAGGCAAATAGCAACAACAGGAAGAAGAAAAAGAGAAGAAAAGGATCATAATTTCTACTCTCCTTCACAAGTGTCCTTGATCACTCTTGAATTTAGCCAATAGAGACTTATGTCCTAAATGTTCATAGCACTTACACATGCATACAGTTGCTAATGAGTTACATTAAGTGCACATGTCCTCTCTACAGGTAGGCAACGAGTTGGAAATGGGCAGGGACCTTGTCTCTCTCTTCCAAATTGTTTAACAGTGTAGATTTGTAAAAAATCCAAAACTTAAAAAGATTAATTAGTTGTAAATGTCCTGGGTTATTTTACTCCACTTCCTGACATGTTTATTCAAAAAGTAAATGTAATCAACTTCAAAAATAACATGAAAACATTCTCTTACCTGTCTAAATTTAGTTCAGACATGTCTTTCCTAAATGTCTGAAATACCGTAGGAAAACCTGTTGAATGAAACATTAAAAATTTTAGCCATTGCCTCTAAATCAGTGGTTTTCAAGAAAACAATTATGTCATCCAGGAGGCATGTGGCAACTTCTGAAGACATTTTTGATTGTCATAAAGTGGGGTAGGAGCTAATGGTATATCCAGGGCTAGAGGCTAGGGAGGCTGCTAAACATCCTTTAGTGCAAAGGACAGCCTCCCCCTCCTCCTGCCCCAACAAAGAATTATCCTGACAAAACATTTTTAAGAAAGTGACTGGAAGGGTTTCAGCAGAGGAAATTTAACAGTAAGGGGAGTTGCCTTTCGCAGGACTGTTTTTAGTTACACAGCACCCTTAAGGCACTACTCCTCCAAGAGTGGAGAGAGACAGGAGCAGGTGGGGAGAAGAGAGAGATAGGGGAGAGAATGGAGAGAGGGAAGAGAGAGAAGAGACCCCTGTGTGCTGGGTGTTCACCCTTATCCTAAATTGTGAACCATCACACCCGCTCAGCCAGGATTTCAATGCCTTTTACAGAAGGGACTGAGATAGAGGTGGTGGTGGTGGTGCCCATATTTAGAAATCAGACACCCAGGTGGAGGAAGGCAATGGAGCCTTTGGGTCAGCTGTCCCCTAGGGTCTGTAGCTTCCAGGGAAGGACAGGCAGGGGCAGTACTTTTCTGGGAGGAGGAGCTGGAGGGCGAGCTGGAGCTGACGCCCCTGGGGCTCACGGGCTGGCTGAACGTCAGAGTCTCGCTGGGTGTCGAGCTGAGGCTGGGGCTCAGGACGCTGGCTAAGCGGGGGCGTGCATCTGGCAGGTCTTCCTCATTGCTCTCGTGGTCGATGTCCATAATCTTCCAGAAGTACTCATCGTCCAACGTCCCGTGGACCTCCACCTTCTTCTCCTGCTCTTCTGCCTCTGCCTTCTCCTCCATTTCTTTCTCCTCCACTTCTACCTCCTCTTCCTCCTCTTCTCCCATCTCTTCTTCCTCCACTTCCTCCTCCTCCTCTTCCTGGTCCTCCTCCTCGGGCTTCCTGAAGCTGCCATGCCACGGCAAGCTAGCCATGGCGGAAGAGGGATGCGGTTGGTCCCGGGGCCAGGGGGGCCCTGTTGTTTGTCCCTCTCCCTGGGCAACCGCCAGCCGCGTGCCACTCCGGGCATTTAAAGCCCCAGAGCCCAGGGGCGGGTGGCTCAGTTGATTTAGATTTCCAGTCAGGGCACATACAGAAGGAAACGATGGATGTTTCTCTCTCAAATCAATAAACATATCCTCAGATGAGGATTATTAAAAAAATATTAAAAGTAAATAAATAAAACCCCAGACCCTCTTAGCTGGGTGGAATGGTGGACAGAGATAGAGAGATGGGGAGGCCAGGAGCTGCTGGGGGGAGCTGGGCCACTACAAACTTCTTTCGCACAAGCTCTCCGTGATCTCAGAGACACTGGAGCAACCTGCGGCCAGATGATCTCCCATTCTTTTATCAACTCCTTTGGGCAAGTCTTTTTTTGTGTGGGGTAGGGGTAGGAGCTACTAGCAATGGAGTCCCATAAGACCACTTGCTGGAGTGTGTGTATGTATGTATAGACAGATGCTTGTTGGAACTTAGGATAAAACTTTATGAAATTATAAAAAACTTGGATCCTAGTTTGCTGGTTTGACTTTCTGTTGTGTATAAGCCACCCAGTTTACAGTACTTTTTTCTAGCAGCCCAAGTAGAATAAGACAAAAGGTTACTCTGAATCCATGATCAAAAGAAACAAAGCAAGACCAGGTCCTAATTTTGTCTTAGTGTTGTAGAAGACCAAATAAATACCACACATGCTTTCTAGAGAAAGAGAGGGACCTCATTTATTAAGACTAGTGGATTGCGGGAATAATTTCCAAATCAGAGTGAACAAATATGCAGACAGCTTTACTTTTTATATCCTTCTAGGGTAGATATGGTTCTGCCCCCTTATGTGGGCTTACAGGAAGGCCCCCAGGTGTTGGGGGTCCCCAGGCCATATCCAACAATCTGTCCTGGGGCCAGCAATAAAGACACCCTCCACCCACCCAGAGCAGTGAATTGTTCACAGTTTTTATGGCCTGACACACCTTGCAAGACCAGTTTCCTCCTCATTCCCATCCCCTTGCCCCCTTGTCCCACAAGTTTCTTTTAGCCTTGTGGAGCAATGACCATGGGATGTTATATGGTGAACAGGGGTGATGACCACTCTTAGCTACTTCCTGCTGGAAAGGGACAATGACCAAGGGGTTAACATCCCACTTCTTCCTCTCAGAAGGGATTGTAGGTAGTTCTTCTGGTTTGTAGGACTATCTGAAGTTTAAAGGCATTCATGTCCAGTTTGCAGGCAGGTAGAGGTAAGCAGTGGTCCCGCATGCGTAGAATTTCCTGCAGGGGGCGGTGATGTTTTCAACCTTGGGAGTAGAGTTGTATAGTTCATCTGAGAGGTGACCTATTGGATGTTGGCCCTGTGTACTGCAAACAAATAGGAGCAACATTAGTTAGCTGCACATTGGCCATGACAGGCCCTATTATTATTATATTTTCTGTCCAATACAATCCTCCCCGTCCTCCAATGTGCTAGTAGAGTTGTAATATGCTGCAGGCTGATAAGTATAACTAACAAAAATCTGGCTTGATTGTTTTTTTTTCATGGACTACCTGGTCTAGCATATTTGGGTAGTGAGTTTCTAAGCAAGGAACAAAGGATGGCATGACAAGGTGTAAACCAACAATTTATGATAAGGCCTTTGTTTCCTTACTGTGTGGGGAGCAGTGTTTCTGTGTCTCAGCAAGAGCAGATGAGTTCTCCTCCTGGTACTAGTCTTGGATTCCACTGGCACTCATAAAAAGACAAAATGAGAATTATTAGAAAGAAAATCAGTGATTTTCCAAAAATACTAGAGCATGTTACTTTAGGAAGAGATAAGAAAGATTAGTGTTAGGGAGAATTCAGCAGGGTGTTATCAGAATTTCTTGGAGCATGTTGTTTGGTCAGGTCTGCTGTTTTCTTGAGGGTAATCTGCAGGGGGTGTTTCTGGTCAGAGGTCACCTTCCACTCAGACTGGATGTCACTTGTCTAGTAGGCTTCCTTCACCCAGGAGTGGTGGATCCAAGTGTTTAGTCCTGCAACCTTAAGAGCTGTGGTGATGGTTAATATCACTGGTAGGGTCCCTTCCAGGTAGGCTTGAGGGGCTTCTTTTTCCAATCTTTTACCCAAACTGGTCTCTAGGTTTATAATGATGTACAGCTGTTCCTAGAGAGATGGATAGTCTGTCAATAACCCATCTGTGGACCTCAAAGACAGTTTTTCCAAGTCCTTGTAGTTGCTTCTGGATTTCTAAGTTCCTTATTTTCCCCAAATCTCTCTTTGGCCAAATTAAGGGAGAGGGCAAACGATATAGAATTTCAAAGGGGGAAAGAAACCTACCCTGGCCCTTGGGGCACAGCTTACCCGCAGGAGTACAAGAGGCAAGATATCTGTCCAGGGTAAGGTTGTCTCTTCGTATAGCTTAGCCATAGCCTGCTTTAGAATCCAGTTCATGTGCTCCACTTTCCCTGAACTCTCAGGCCTGTAACCTGTATGTAGATTCCATTTAATTCCTAAAGCCTTCGCTATCTATTGTACTATTTCTGCTACAAAGGCTGGACCATTAAAAGACCCTATAGTCAGAGGCATTCCATACCATGAAATTATATCCTTCAGCAATGCCTTAGTGACTTCTCTCACCTCTTTAGTGGGAGTGGGATATGCCTTGACCCAACCTGAAAAGTTTCAAACAAAGACTAGCAGGTATTTATACCCTCTGCTAGACCATATTGTTTGTAAAATCTACTTCTAAGTCCTCAAAAGGAGCTTGCCCACAGTGCTGAACTCCTATTGGTCCCACAGGACCCTGTTTAGCATTGTTCTGAGCAGAGAGGAGGCAACACTGAGAGACTGAAGCACATAAGAAGGGTAGACGCCTAATTAGGTAGTACCTGCCTAACAAAGCTTCTAGGGCAGCCTTTCCTAAATGAGTGAGTTTATGCTGCTGGCGGACTATCTTATGAGCTAACTGTTCTGGGACATAGACACTATGATCTGAGAGTATTCACCAGCCTTCCATTGTTCTCTTGCCCCCTTCTTTCTGGGCCTATTTCTCTTCCTGCAGAGTGTACGTTGGAGATTCAGGTAATTTGGGGGCCAACATTATCTGTGCTGGTGCTGCTTGTTCTTTAGTAGCTAGCTTGGTTTCCTTCTGACACTGAGTCTTTCCCTTTCTGGTGACCTTTGCAATGGATGATGGCTATTTCCTTAGGCTCCCAGGCTTCTTCTAGTAACTTTAAAATCTCATTCTGGGAGAGGGGAAAAAATGGCAGAATAGACGGATGTGTCTGGAGCCTTATCACTGGGCAGATGGAGAGAGCAGCTGAGAGTCGCACTGGGAGTGTTTGTTGGCAAGTTAAGAGTCAGTTATCCTCCTGGAGAAGGTGGGGGACTATTGGACGGGGCTCCCTTAACCAGGCAGCCCCACTGCCACAGGGTTTTTGTCTGCCGGAGACACCAGTGCAAATTCGGAGACCGTGCCATCTTGCAGGGGGGAGTGGATGTCTATGGGAGTCTGAAAAGCTACAGCTGCAGCACCCACCGAACAGCTGGAGGACCCAGAACACCGCTCTCCAATTAGCGCAGACACTCGGACTCAGAGAAGCACCACATGCCACACAGAAAGGTCAGATTTTGCCTGGGATAAGGTGAGGTCTCCTGTCCCGCAGAACGGAGATGCGCATAGTGTGGGAACTGGACTGGGGGAAAGCTGCTCTAAAGAGAAATCCGCGGATGTGGGGCAGGATGTGATCCCTAAATGTGGAAGGGACTCTCAGAACTATTAACAGAGGGGAGCTCTAGAAAGCAATTTATTTTGATCTGAGGCAGAAGGACAGCATAGGAGTTATTACAGTGTCCCGGCTGCTCGAACAGGAGCCGGGAAGGAAGAGAGCACAGACAGCACTCTCCTCTTCAGACCCTGGCTTCTGATTGCTAAGCCCAATACATAGATCACGCAACTGGAGACATCCTGAGAGACTGCAGAGGAAGGTTGATTTTCTGGAACCTGGGGATTGGAGCTCAGAGTAACCATCAGAGAATCAGCTCTGGAGCAACTCATCCCGACAAACCGGTATTGAGAACCACAGAGTAGCAGGATCTAAGAGCCTAGAGAGGTCCTGTGCTTAGTCTCAGAGGTCAGTTTTGAAACACTGCCAACTAGTGGATGACTCACAAATTGACTTTAGCACAATCATAAAACAATAAAGAGATTAAGACACACCGCAGCAGTGGAACACAGGGAACTGTAATACCATCCAAAATGGGAAACAGGAGTGCCAAACAGAACAATAGTGGAAGTGAATGACCTCCACTACTGCCCATTCTATTTTTTTTTAAATTTTTATTTATTTTTATTTTTTTTGCATATTTTAATTAAAAACTATTGTTTTCTTTACTCCCCAATTGATTTTACCTTTTTAATTATTACATTTTTATTTTCAACTAGTATTATTACTACTACTATTTTACTTTTTTGAAAAAAAAACAAGTGTCATTTTATTTTCTCTTAATTTTACTTTGCGATTAGAGTTCTACATTCTATTTTCATCTTTCCTTAAGCATAATTTTACTATATCTCAACTCTACCTTTATGCCAACACTCTCTTCCTAACTTTCCCAATTTTGTTGTCTTGTTTCTCTTTCCCTTTTACAACTTTAGATTCTCCCTATTCTTTCTCTTTACCTGGTTAAAAATTCACCCCACTTATATATCCAATTTCAAACCCCCTACTACAAGTCCATACAAACCTCTCTCTTCTTGTATTCATTATCCAAAAAATTGTTTTTCTCTATATCATTTTGTTGTTGTTTGCCTGAATGGTGATTGAATAGATTTTTAATATATTTTTTTGTGAGATTGTTTTTGCTTATTCTACTTGTTTTATTTGTTTGCTTTGTTTTGGTTTGTTTTTTACCTCTCTTTTCCCTTACCTCCCTTGATATTGGTTGTTATTTGTAGTTTGATTAATCTTCAGGTATTAGTTGCTGGCATTTCTTGGGATTAGTGTCTATTCTATTGGAATTTCCTCCTCACATCTATAATTTGTTCCCCTTTTCTCTCTTGTTCTCTTTCTTTTCTCTCTGACTTTTTTCTCTTTCTCTTTTCTTTTTCTTCTTCTTTTTTATTTTATTTATTTATTTTTTCTCCTTTCTCCCAATTTGATTTTGGCACTTCTTTTTTTTCTTTTTCCTCCTTTTTCTCTTCTTTCTCTACTTACCCCTAATTTGTCTTTATTGGTGGTCATCTTATTTGTAATTATTAACATTGTGAATACATTTCTGTTCAGACCCTTGTGTGTTGTACCTGGTTGTGTTGTAGTTTGTGCCTTTATATCAACATAGGAAAGAGAACTACATAACCAGACACTTGGAGAAGAAAGACCGGGGGCAGATGAAGAAACAGCCGGCATATGGCAGAAAAGCAGGTATTACCAGAAAAAGAAGTAAATGAAATAGAAGAAGAAATAGACCTGCTAGAGAAAGAGTTCAGAAAAATGGTCATAAGGTGGCTGAAAATAATGGAAGACAAAATTGACAATGTGAGTAAGAGTCAAGAAGAAATGAAGAGCCAAGAGGAAATGAAGAAGAAGCAAGAAGAAATGAAGAATAATCAAGCAGAAATGAAAAAGGACATTACTGCTATAAAGAACTCAATAGAAAGCATCAAAAGTAGACTAGAAGAAACAGAGGACTGCATCAGTGAGCTAGAAGACAAGATAGAAAAATACCCAAGAACAGCAGCTTCTAGAAAAAAAAAATTAAAAAGCAAGAGGAGAGCCTAAGGGAACTTTGGGAAAACACAAAACAAAACAACATCTGCATAATTGGGATTCCAGAAAGAATAGAAACTGAGCAAGGAATAGAAAATCTGTTTGAAGAAATAAAGACAGAAAACTTCCCCAATATAAGAAAGAAAAAACCCACACAAATCCAAGAAGCTCACAGTGTACCGAGCAAAATATACCTAAAAAAACCGACACTAAGGCCCATTATAATTGACAAACACTGACGACAAAGTAAGAATCTTAAAAGTGTCCAGAGAGAAACAGAAAGTTACCTACAAAGGAACCCCCATAAGACTAGCAACTGATTTCTCATCAGAAACTCATCAGGCCAGAAGGGAATGGAATGAAATATACAAAGTCATGCAAAGGAAGGGTCTGAATCCAAGAATACTGTACCCAGCAAGGCGTTCAATTAAAATTAAAGCTGAAATCAGGAGCTTCACAGACAAAAAAGGACTAAGGGAACATATTACCACCAAACCAGCAATGCAAGAAATGTTAAAGGGTCTGCTGTAAAAAAAAAGAAATAGGAAGCAAAGAAGAACTCAGAGGTAAAGACTTAAAATGGTGACAGATAAGTACCTATCAATAATAACTTTAAATGTAAACAGATTAAATGCTCCAATAAAAAGACACAGGGCAAACGATTGGATAAAAAAAAATGATCCATATATCTGCTGTCTACAAGAAACCCACCTCACGAAAAGAGATGCATACAGATTGAGGGTGAAGGGATGGAAGATGGTATTTCAGGCAAATGAAAATGAAAAAAAGCTGGGGTTGCAATACTTATATTTGACAAATTAGATCTCAAAGTGAAGGACATAACAAGAGATAAAGAAGGCCACTTCATAATACTAAAGGGAAAAATCCAACAAGAAGAAATAATTCTGGTAAACATATACACACCCAATATAGGAGCATCTAAATACATAAAAAACTCCTGGAGGATAGTAAGTGAGAGATTGACAGCAATACAATCATAGTAGGAGACTTTAATACCCCACTGTCACCATTGGACAAATCCTCCAAACAAAAATCAGCAAAGAAATACCAATCCTAAATGACTCACTAGACTAGATGAAATTAGTTGATATCATCAGAACATTTCACCCCAAAGCCACAGAATATACATTCTTCTCAAGTGTACATGGGTCATTTTCAAAGATAGACCATATGTTGGGTCATAGGAAAAGTCTCCTCAAATTCAAGAAGATAGAAGTCATATCAAGCATTTTCTCAGAGCACAGTGGCATAAAACTGGAAATTTCCTAAAATAAAAACAATACAGAGGAGAGAATCCAAGATGGTGGCATAGATAAATGCCTACACTGCTGCCTCACACAACAATTTCAAAACTACAACTAAAACACAGAACGGACACCACAGGAAAGCTGGCCGAGTATAAGTTCTACAACTAGAAGGAAAGAGAGGGGGTCACAGAAACCCAGAGGAGCTGCAAAAAGCTGAGGTACGGAGACGGGCGCACTGGGAGAGCGGGTGCCCGAGTACCTGGCTGGCTTTCTCTGGAGGGAGGGAAATGGAGACTCCCACAGATCCAACTGAAACTCATACAGGGGGAGTTTGGACTGTGAAAAGGGAGAAGTGCACGAAAATTTAGGGGAGTCGCAAAAGATAGGAGGTCTGGTCGTGCACACTCACGGTGTTGCATGGAGGAAAGATTGCTGATTGTGCTGCTGGCTTTTGCGATTGGGCGGGAGACAGACCCTCCCAACTGTGCCATTTATGAGTCCACTGGGCCCCTGTTTCGGGCGAAACCCTGGAGATCTAGACTCGTGTGGTCCTGGTGCGCAGGGGAGCTGGAAAGGCAAGAGTATACAGGCACTGCGGGCGCGTGCGCACAATGCCCACTCCAGTGATTACCCAGTCACGTGAGACTCGGTGTCAGTGGAAAGCAGGGCCGACTGAAAGGCAAGGCGGTCCCTTAAGCCCTGAGACTCCATCCATCCCAAGCTCAACAGAGGCTTCTGCGGTTTTGCAAGTACAGAAGTTTCCCTGACATAGTGAAAATGCCAAGACAAGGGAAGGGATCACAAGCAAAAGAAATGGAGGACAAAAAACGACTGGATATAGATTTCAAAACCACACTTATAAGGTTTTGCAAGAATATGCTAGAAAAGATGGATAAGTTTATCAAGTCCCAAGAAGAGATACAAAAGGACCAACTAGAGATGCTAGAGATGATGCATAAATTTAGCTAGTCCCAAGAGGAGATGAAAAAGGACCAACTAGAGACACTGACTGAAATAAAAAAAACATTATACAGAGTCCTAACAGCAGACTAGAGAAAGGCAAGAATCAAGTCAAAAATTTGAAATATAAAGAAACAGAAAACACTCAACTGGAAAAGCAAGAAGAGAAAAGAACCCAAAAATGTGAATATAATGTAAGGAGACTCTCGGACATCCTCAAGCGTACCAACATCAGAATTGTGGGTGTGCCAGAGGAAGAGAGAGCAAGATACTGAAAACCTATTTAAAGAAATAATGACTGAAAACTTCCCACATCTGGTAAAAGAAATAGACTTACAAATCCAGGAAGCACACAGAACCCCATATAAAAGGAATCCAAAGAGGACCACACCAAGACACATCATAATTAAAATACCAAGAGCAAAAGACAAAGAGAAAATATTAAAAGCAGCAAGAGAAAAACAGTTCATTACCTACAAGGGAGCACCCATACAACTGTCAGCTGATTTCTCAACAGAAACGATGCAGGCCAGATGGGAGTGGCAAGAAATTTTCAAAGTGATGAATTGCAAGAACCTACAACCAAGAATAATCTATCCAGCAAAGCTAACATTCAGAATTGAAGGGCATATAAAGAGCTTCACAAATACGAAAAAGCTAAAGGAGTTAATCAACTCCAAACCAGTATTATATGAAATGCTGAAGGATAGTCTTTTAGAAGAGGAAGAAGAAAAAGGTAAAAGCCAAAAAATTATGAACAACAAATACATATCTATCAACAAGTGAATCTAAAAATTAAGTGAATTAAAAATTTGATCAACAGAATAAACTGGTGAATATACTAGAATCAGGAGCACAGAAAGGGAGTGGACTGATAATTCTCAGGGGGAAAGGGGTGAGGGGTGTACA